>JAUJYZ010001372.1:450000-519441 GCA_033675265.1 Actinostola sp. cb2023
TATAGCAAGCTAGATTACTAAGACTAGTCAGACATCATGGGAAGAAGTCTATTGCAAACTTACTAGTCACAACTTTCGTCTCCTGTACATGTATCTGCAAAGAATGGTAAAAGATACAGCATTTCAAGTACATGTGTACAATGTATATGTAAGTCTTATGTGCTGCACTTGATTGAAGCTTACTCTGTGTACAGTGTATCCAGTGGGGAAACAAACTGCAACCGACTTTGCATCACGTATAAAGAAAGCTAGAACCTTGTCATTACATGAATGGTCATTGCAGTTCAAGCCTCAAATAGCCTCAAGCCCAAGGCAAGGGAAAAGGCTGAAGTGAAGGAGTGAATTGAAGTATGAGGAGGATTTTTCGATTATCAAGGATACCAAAATATAAACACTTTGATCTGTGATTATAGATATCCTGTCATCTCTAGACCACGACACAGCTCCGTGGTATGATGGTGAATTGGACAAAGATAACGAATGAATCACTTTGCCTTGAAGAACCTCTTCGCCGTCCACCATTTTGATTTTCAGTTTCCCGCGCTTACTTCTGGAGACTGGGACGAGATGCGCAACAACTTCTGCGCACCTATATCAGTGCACGTGGATAAATAAAATATTAAACAAAACACAAAAACATCGCGAAAATTGCGATCAACAAAGATGCCTTTATTTGTACAGGGTGAAATCCTGAACGACAGATGTCTGTCTGTCAAAACAATTGTGGAAAGGGTTCCTAGTTTGGAGGTAACAAGTGAAGGAATGCTTCCAGCAATTAAAATTATTGAAAAGAATGTTGCCAATTTTTAATAGTGCAAGTTTCGGTGTTGTTTAGGTTGATGCCAAGGCATTTCGCAGTCAACCAGCCAAAGAAGTACAAGGCCCAGGCTTGTTATATGTAATTCAGAGGGAATTTGCCACAGTGTCACCTTCAGATAGTAAGAACTACATGTAATTTATATTATTCTTATTTTATTTTTCTTACCAAAATGTACATGCATGATGACATGTTGTTGATTCCAGATAACGTAACGATCATGGGGTCAGAGGATGCAACTACATGTCACATTGTCTGTCTGAGAAACCAAGGTTTGAAATGCATTGCAGCTGAATAAATGTGCGGGGGGGGGGGGTGGGGGGTGGTTAGGGGGGGGGGGGGGGGGGGGGGGGGGGGTGGTTAGGGGGGAGGGGATGGGGTTTTAAAAAACATTATTATTATTATTAAATGCAAGCTGTTTTTCAGGTACGGGTGTAACAAGCCTGGCTCATTTTGATGGATGTGGAATGCAAGCTGCAATCGATACAATGATCACATCAGTGATTGATAAAGATCTGAATGAGTAATAACTATATTGATGTCATTTTTCAATCTAATAATATTGATGAATTAATAATTAATTGATAATTAATATATGGACATTGCAGCTATAGCGCACCCAGTATATTAATTAGTATTTGTGTTTCCACTGTAGAGTTGATTTACATATGTTTGGCGGGTTCCTTGATGCCAGACAATTATCAGCAACAATTACTCATGAAATCCTGAGTGAGTAAAAGTTACTATAACTGGGAATAAGGGAGCCATTAATTATTATTAATGTATGAAAGTATCTCGCTAAATGTACATTGAAATAGAAAATTTATTTATAATACAGCAAAGATATAACGCGCGCTCTGATTGGCTAGAGTTCTATGAACTACGGTATATCCCCATGGGCTGCACGCTCTCGTCAACTTCCCACTGGCCTCGTCTGATCGTGCACGGACTGTTCGAAATAACGCGCATGCTCATTGGCTAAAATTGCTATGAACTATTTCCCCATGGGCTGCACGCTCTCTAGATGCCATATTATAAATCAATTAGTCAACTCGCATCCATGCGTCCATAGCGTTATAGACACACTCAAGAAAATATAAAGAACTCTTAATAATAATAATAATAATAATAATAATATATAACAAGCTAGAGCTAACAAGAATATAGGTGTTGTCTCTGACTCGTGCCACTCTTAAATAGCATACATGTATATATCCACCAAAGATCAGAGTACACATTCATTCATTCAGCTAGCCAACCAGCAGTCATGCAGTCAGTCAGTCAGCCATGCAGTCAGTCAATCAGTCAGTCAATCAGTCAGTCAATCAGTCAGTCAGTCAGTCAATGAATCAGTCACTCAGTCAATTAGTCAGTCAGTCAATTGAGTCAGTCAGTCAGCCAGTCAATCAGTCAGTCAATCAATCAATCAGGCATGCATGTACACATTCAGTTAGTCATGCAGTCAGTCAATCAGCCATGCAGTCAGTCAATCAGTCAGTCAATCAGTCAGTCAATCAATCAGGCATGTACATATTTGGTCATTCATTCATTCAGTCAATCAGTTGGTCAATCAGCCAGTTAGTCTGAGTCATTCATAGCTAATTAGTCTTTCATTCTTTCATTCGTTTCAATAGAAACATACACATCAGATTTTTTATGAACATTACTATGATATTTTGAAGTGAGTTATATTTATTTATTCATGTTTTTGATATTTTTTTCAGCATTATTCCACAAGCTCACAGCTAATATACATCTCTGTACTCTGTGTGTTACTGGTAATAACATAAAAATATCATTAGTTTCAAGTAAAATTACTATGATGTTGACTATGATTGATACTTTAAATTCTATTCAGATTTGAATGACGTCATCCATGACAATGGAGAGCATTATCCAGTGGTGTATGGCATAGGTATAATTACATTAACCATATGATTTACCTAGTATAAAGAGAAGCAAATTGAAGGGCTCCCTGCAAGAATGGAGTAAGTGACTTGTGATCAAACGCTAAATTCTCCTTGAGATTCTTTGAATTTCAAAGGAGATTTTGGGTTTTGAT
This sequence comes from Actinostola sp. cb2023, assembly GCA_033675265.1. Classification (NCBI taxonomy): domain Eukaryota; kingdom Metazoa; phylum Cnidaria; class Anthozoa; order Actiniaria; family Actinostolidae; genus Actinostola; species Actinostola sp. cb2023. The sequence continues at coordinate 452,880 of JAUJYZ010001372.1, forward strand.
CACAAGTCATTTACACCGTTCATGCAGGGAGCCCTTCAATTATAACAGTGGCACAAGAGAACATTGCATGCGTTGATTTTTAAAAGACTATACGGAAGGAACTTCAGCTTATGGTGTGTATATATGTATTTTAGCAATAAATGTTCAAACTGGAGAGATATTCCATGCAACATTTCCAGATAAGGGACCTGAGTGCACTCTACGACATGTACGGACCATTGCCGGAGGGCATGAGGTAAGTTTGAGGTATCTACTATATGCACTGAATGTATATCAAGAACTTGGATTTTGTTATAGCCCGACTTTGACTCATCCAATAATTAAAGGGCTCCCTGCAAGAACAATGTAAATGATCTCTGATCAAAATCTAAATTCTCCTTGAGATTCTTTGAATTTCAAAGGAGAATTTGGAATTTGATCAAAAGCAAATATCCTTTACCACAGGAATCCCATTGATAGCTGATATATCTCACCTAACTTTGACGACCTTATAGTATTACTTCTGCCCATCAGGTTCTGAAAGTGTATAGTTCTGCAACTGGTGAACTCCAGATTGGACCATTTGATTATAAATTCCTTAAGAATGCTGCTAGGTTTATAGAGGCACACAACCAAATTATATTACAGGTGTGGCATTGATAATAATAAATCATATTATTTAATCACATATACTGGTAATAGCTTTATAATTAAACGCTTATACAGATACTGATTCATTCATAATGTCAATTTTTCAATCAGTCAGTCAATCAGTTCAATCAGTCATTCAGTCTGTCAGTCACAATCATCATTATCAATTATCACCTCATCGTTGCAGTTCAGCCATCAATCAGTCATCATCAATCAATCAGGCATGCATGTACACATTCAGTTAGTCATGCAGTCAGTCAATCAGCCATGCAGTCAGTCAATCAGTCAGTCATCAGTCAGTCAATCAATCATCATGTACATATTTGGTCATTCATTCATTCAGTCAATCAGTTGGTCAATCAGCCAGTTAGTCTGAGTCATTCATAGCTAATTAGTCTTTCATTCTTTCATTCGTTTCAATAGAAACATACACATCAGATTTTTTATCATTACTATGATATTTTGAAGTGAGTTATATTTATTTATTCATGTTTTTGATATTTTTTTCAGCATTATTCCACAAGCTCACAGCTAATATCATCTCTGTACTCTGTGTGTTACTGGTAATCATAAAAATATCATTAGTTTCAATAAAATTACTATGATGTTGACATCATTCTATTCAGATTTGAATGACGTCATCCATGACAATGGAGAGCATTATCCATGGCATAGGTCATTCATCATATGATTTACCATCATAAAGAGAAGCAAATTGAAGGGCTCCCTGCAAGAATGGAGTAAGTGACTTGTGATCAAACGCTAAATTCTCCTTGAGATTCTTTGAATTTCAAAGGAGATTTTGGGTTTTGATCACAAGTCATTTACACCGTTCATGCAGGGAGCCCTTCAATTATCAGTGGCACAAGAGAACATTGCATCATTTTTAAAAGACTATACGGAAGGAACTTCTTATGGTGTGTATATATGTATTTTAGCATAAATGTTCAAACTGGAGAGATATTCCATGCAACATTTCCATAAGGGACCTGAGTCATACGACATGTCGGACCATTCATGAGGTAAGTTTGAGGTATCTACTATATGCACTGAATGTATATCAAGAACTTGGATTTTGTTATAGCCCGACTTTGACTCATCAATAATTAAAGGGCTCCCTGCAAGAACAATGTAAATGATCTCTGATCAAAATCATTCTCCTTGAGATTCATCATTTGATCAAAAGCAAATATCCTTTACCACAGGAATCCCATTGATGCTGATATATCTCACCTAACTTTGACGACCTTATAGTATTACTTCTGCCCATCAGGTTCTGAAAGTGTATAGTTCTGCAACTGGTGAACTCCAGATTGGACCATTTGATTATAAATTCCTTAAGAATGCTGCTAGGTTTATAGAGGCACACAACCAAATTATATTACAGGTGTGGCATTGATAATAATAAATCATATTATTTAATCACATATACTGGTAATAGCTTTATAATTAAACGCTTATACAGATACTGATTCATTCATCAATGTTTTTTTGTCATTGGTCATTACACAATAATAATTATCATCATTATTTTTTATCACCTCATCGTTGCTGTTATCATTATCATATACAAAATCATTTCACCAGCGGCATCATCCTCCATCATTGTCATCATCCTCCATCATTGTCATCATCCTCCATCATTGTCATCATCCTCCATCATTGTCATCATCCTCCATCATTGTCATCATCCTTCATCATTGTCATCATCCTTCATCATTGTCATCATCCTCCATCATTGTCATCATCCTCCATCATTGTCATCATCCTCCATCATTGTCATCATCCTTCATCATTGTCATCATCCTTCATCATTGTCATCATCCTCCATCATTGTCATCATCCTCCATCATTGTCATCATCCTTCATCATTGTCATCATCCTCCATCATTGTCATCATCCTCCATCATTGTCATCATCCTCCATCATTGTCATCATCCTCCATCATTGTCATCATCCTCCATCATTGTCATCAACCTCCATCATTGTCACCATCCTCCATCATTGTCATCATCCTCCATCATTGTCATCATCCTCCATCATTGTCATCATCCTCCATCATTGTCATCATCCTCCATCATCCTCCATCATTGTCATCATCCTCCATCATTGTCATCATCCTCCATCATTGTCATCATCCTCCATCATTGTCATCATCCTCCATCATTGTCGTCATTCTCCATCATTGTCATCATTCTCCATCATTGTCGTCATCCTCCATCATTGTCATCATCCTCCATCATTGTCATCATCCTCCATCATTGTCGTCATTCTCCATCATTGTCGTCATTCTCCATCATTGTCGTCATCCTCCATCATTGTCATCATCCTCCATCATTGTTGTCATCATCCACATTGTCATCATCCTCCATCAAATTGTCATCATCCTCCATCATTGTTGTCATCATCCACATTGTCATCATCCTCCATCAAATTGTCGTCATTCTCCATCATTGTCGTCATCCTCCATCATTGTCATCATCCTCCATCATTGTCATCATCCTCCATCATTGTCGTCATTCTCCATCATTGTCGTCATTCTCCATCATTGTCGTCATCCTCCATCATTGTCATCATCCTCCATCATTGTTGTCATCATCCACATTGTCATCATCCTCCATCAAATTGTCATCATCCTCCATCATCCTCCATCATTGTCATCATCCACATTGTCATCATCCTCCATCATTGCCATCATCCTCCATCATTGTCATCATCCACATTGTCATCATCCTCCATCAAATTGTCATCATCCTCCATCATTGTCATCATCCACATTGTCATCATCCTCCATCATTGTTGTCATCATCCACATTGTCATCATCCTCCATCAAATTGTCATCATCCTCCATCATCCTCCATCATTGTCATCATCCACATTGTCATCATCCTCCATCATTGCCATCATTGTCATCATCCACATTGTCATCATCCTCCATCATTGCCATCATCCACATTGTCATCATCCTCCATCATTGCCATCATCCTCCATCATTGTCATCATCCACATTGTCATCATCCTCCATCATTGTCATCATCCACATTGTCATCATCCTCCATCATTGCCATCATCATCCACATTGTCATCATCCACATTGTCATCATCCTCCATCATTGTCATCATCCACATTGTCATCATCCTCCATCATTGTCATCATCCACATTGTCATCATCCTCCATCATTGCCATCATCCTCCATCATTGTCATCATCCACATTGTCATCATCCTCCATCATTGTCATCATCCACATTGTCATCATCCTCCATCATTGTCATCATCCACATTGTCATCATCCTCCATCATTGCCATCATCCTCCATCATTGTCATCATCCACATTGTCATCATCCTCCATCATTGCCATCATCCTCCATCATTGTCATCATCCACATTGTCATCATCCTCCATCATTGCCATCATCCTCCATCATTGTCATCATCCACATTGTCATTCCTCCATCATTGTCATCATCCACATTGTCATCATCCTCCATCATTGTCATCATCCACATTGTCATCATCCTCCATCATTGCCATCATCCTCCATCATTGTCATCATCCACATTGTCATCATCCTCCATCATTGTCATCATCCACATTGTCATCATCCTCCATCATTGCTGTTATCATGCATCCAACATTGTCATCATCAACCATATTACATCAGTCATCAGCACCACCATCTGCTAATAGTGGTACTATCATTGTCATCATCATCATTATACTTATTCTAACAGACAGTATAAACCATTCAACAGTATTTGTCTTCGTCTCCACATTGTGAACCAGCAAGTTTCTGTGATCAAACAAGAGCTGTCATGAAATACATTGTGAAAAACCCACAGCCCTCGAAAACAGTCTTTCCCGATGGTACTCCTCATCGCTATGTCAGAAACAGTGACAATGTATGGCAACATTTACAGCAATGAAGTCATGGAACATAGAATGTGTTATGTGAATTTAAGAACAGTATAGTTTATAGATTGTATCATAGTCAAGCTGGTCACCTGATAGTCTCCTTTGCAGCCATCAGGGATTTCATCACGCAACGCTACTCAGCCATCAGGGATTTCATCACGCAACGCTACTCAGCTGTCAGGGATTTTGTCACGCAACGCTACTCAGCCATCAGGGATTTCATCACACAACGCTACTTAGCTGTCAGGGATTTTGTCACGCAACGCTACTCAGCCGTCAGGGATTTCGTCACGCAACGCTACTCAGCCGTCAGGGATTTTGTCACGCAACACTACTCAGCCGTCAGGGATTTCGTCATGCAACGCTACTCAGCCGTCAGGGATTTTGTCACGCAACGCTACTCAGCCATCAGGGATTTTGTCACGCAACGCTACTCAGCCATCAGGGATTTTGTCACGCAACGCTACTCAGCCGTCTGGGATTTTGTCATGCAACGCTACTCAGCCATCAGGGATTTTGTCACGCAACGCTACTCAGCCATCAGGGATTTTGTCACGCAACGCTACTAAGCCATCAGGGATTTTGTCACGCAACGCTACTCAGCCGTCTGGGATTTTGTCACGCAATGCTACTCTATAGTAGCATTGCGTGACGAAAGTCCTGACGACTGCAAAGGAGACTATATAGTCATCTGATTGCCCAAGTAGAAACCTGAGAGTGATTAATTGGCAACACTGTTAGGCACAGATTGACCATGACATTTGAAACATATTTATAGAGTACATAATGTTGTACAATTAGGTAATGTAATGCCCAATAATATGATTTACGCATATACGTAATAATAAGAATTATATAATCATATGTTATATATTTATGATACATGTAGTCGTTTTCGTACGAGTGGGAAACATATGGTGCCATAACACTCAAATGGCTTCCTTTCTGAACCAATCACAAAGTATGCAGATGCATATCTCATCCAATCAAACTCTTTCAATACGGCAAGGCGCGGTGCTGTGATGGTGCGGTAACTTTCCCACTCATACGAAAACGACTCTAATATCATGTTGGTAATATTATAAGTATATCACATCACATGTAAATTATATATTTGATATAATGACCTAATAATTTGTAACATTTATTGTAGATAGTTAGCCGACTAGCTTATAGTATAGCCTATACAGGTTAATTCTAGTCAGCTTGCACCTAATTATAAGGATCTATTATTTTTGTATATTTTATTGTAATGTATCGTAATGGTGCCAAATAAAAATTGTCATTGTCATTGTATAGGTAATCAAAATTAATAATAACATGTGAAATTACGGTAGAAAAAGAATGACACCATTGTTGTTTTGGGAGAGCAGGAAGTATCACCATGACAACAGTGAAATTACAAATTATGCGAGAAATTTCGCCTCAAAATTTGGGAGTAATTTTTACTTTATGGTATTATAATAGTAATAATAATAACAAGAATATTTGAATATTTTTAAATATCAAAATACTGTGCATGCATTTTAATTTATTATAGCCCACCATCAATATTTTCCCAACATTCAAAGGAAAACTTCACAAGAAAAAAATAGAATATGCTACTAAGTTAAATACAATACAATACATGGTACTTTAATACAATTACAGTAATAAATTATTAAAACCGTGGACAAGTTGTATTTTACGGGATACCTGTGGTAGCTCTAGTAGTCCTGGGCACTAGTGTACCGTACGTGGCCCAGTTTGATTCAATGGATGGAAAGATTCGATGAACTCTATCGAACGATTGCATGAATGGGACGAAGAAGAATGTACGCCATGTAGTGGCCATGTTCACTAAACACCCTTGTCTGTTTGTCTGTGGTTTATTGGTTGTGTTGGCTGTTGGCTGTTCTTGGTATTCATGCAGGTAATCAATTTGCGAAATTGTTGCGATATTAATTGATTTCAAAACTTCTTTGATGTCTGTAAGTGTAGTAAATACGATATTCGATATACCGTAGATTAAAAAGCACGTTCTTGTGCTGTAGAGCAATGTATCTGTTAGTTTAAAATCACAATCAAAGTAATTGTATTCAACGTTTTACTAAAATAAATTGTACATGCAATGTACATTTGGTTATTAGCTTATAATTAAGCTTAAGTTATAAGTTTTATAAGCTTACAATTCGGAATTTACGAAGTGTATTACTGTAGTCAAGTCCATATATATTACAACAAGTGTATTTAATAGCCCAGAGACCGTATACTTACATAGAAATTCTAATAATATAATATTATTAACTATACGTGCCAAAATCAGCTGCTCATATTATTGTCCGATCTGATTGTCATTCTAATTTACTGCTGTTTGAATAATTTCGTTTCCCTTCGGTACTGATGAACAAGTGAAACGTACTCATCATCAAACAGCATGGGAAATTAATGCCAATTTTGATTTGACAACACAGTGACTTGATTAATTGCAACTATATTCATGTGAATTAAATTAACTCACTTTAAATTTACTGACTTTTTGGACAGTTATATACAATGATATGTATATAGTCCTTTCATTGGCATAATAAACTTCTAATTTACTGGAAATTACATCTAATATGGCATGACATCAAGGAACTTTTTACATGCTCAAAGGGAGAGCACTTTGTAATTAATTTTAATTTTAGTGATTTTGATTCCGTATCTAAATAAAGTTCATTCATTCATTCATTCATTCATTCATTCACTTATGGTTTCACAAACCTTTGTCAATCATTCCAATTTTATGCATACCAATTTCTATCTGTGCATGCAGGCTTACAAAATGTTGATGTTTTCCAGGGGTGAGAATCTGTCAGTCTTCCCATCACAGAAGCCTCTTTTCCCTCACAATTCCAGAGTCCATGAAATCACTGACGGTTCTCTTGATGCCTTGTCGAAGTTCACTGATCGCAGTTCATTAAAGTTTGTTCTGTACTATGCACCATGGTGCGGACAGTCGAGAAAAGCAATACCTGAATTCATGAGAGTTGCAAATGTTTTTCATCAAGAGGTATGTCGCTGTAACTGCAGATGTCTCGTCCATGAGTAGACAAACGGTCTTGACAAGTTTTTTCCATTCATTGCGCGGTCTTGAGCAGCTGTCCTCAGCTCCTGCTCGTTTTAACGAGTATATGCACATCTTAAAAGATGTGCATATACTTATATACTATTCATGTTTCATAATTATGGTTATTTATTTATTTTATTGACATGTGGTGTTAAAGGGTTGAGGCTAAAATTATCACATAGATCAGAAGGACTTCTGTGAGGGTATAGTGGTAGGGTACGTTGAGGTCCTTCTGGTCTATCTGACCCCTACGTTATTACCCTGTTAAAGCAACACTTAATTGTTTACAACACAGTCTGACACTATATTTCCATAACAAGGTTATTTTTACATTCTTTAAAAAGAGTATACTGCTATGAACTTGATATATATAGGCTTAGCAGGTGTTCTATATAGCTACTCTGATGTTAATGAATGAATGTTTGTTTAAGGTGACATTTATTGCTATCAACTGCTGGTTAGGGTCATGCCATAAGGAATATCAACTAGAATATTTCCCTCAGATTGTTGCATACCACTCCATCTTCTCTGGGGTACAGTATCCTGAGACTAATGATGTCCTTGCACTGTACATGGTAAGCATGCATTGATTCTTAGAAGACTAATGATGTCCTTGCACTGTACATGGTAAGCATGCATTGATTCTTAGAAGACTAATGATGTCCTTGCACTGTACATGGTAAGCATGCATTGATTCTTAGAAGACTAATGATGTCCTTGCACTGTACATGGTAAGCATGCATTGATTCTTAGAAGAGAGTCACATACATGTATAGCTATATTCTGACTGATGGACAAATCCACTGGTTGGATGATTGACGGACTGGATGTCTGACGATCTGCATGACTGACTCGATCCACTGCTTGACTGACTGCAGACAAATCCACTGGTTGGATGATTGACGGACTGGATGTCTGACGATCTGCATGACCGACTCGATCCACTGCTTGACTGACTGACAAACCCACTGGTTAAATTGGATGACTGGCTGTCTGATTGATTGCCTGATTGATTGCCCAACTGACTGACATCTCTGACTATATAGCTCTAACTGAATGACTGTCTCTCTGACTGACTGTCACCTACTGAATAACATTATTGTACTTGATGTATTTGTAGATAAGATTTATACAAAATATTATGAGACCATTTTCATATGTTGGGAGAGAGGAGGAGCTACAAGAAGTTAAAGCTACAAACCAGGTATTTAATGTAATATTTTACTTGCAAAGTTACACAAACTAGTTCTCATGTCCTTTATACAAACCTGCTCTTTTCAGGAAGTTGTCCTTAGCTACATTGATAATGTTGACAATAAAGAGTATCGTCGCTTCTTTGGTGTAGCATTAGAATATGTTGGAAAAGGTATTTATATGTAGAATACAATCATTTACATACTTTATTAAAGTGCTTATGAAGCTTATTTTTTTTATTTTGAAAATCGATTACATATGAAGTGAATAGTGGGATGTTTCAGTATTTTGTGATTTGAGCTTCGCATTTGCGAGTTATAAAGGTTTGAAATCGTGATATGCTAATTCGGTGACATCAAAGGAGGCATTTGCTGTAACTTATTTATATTTTTTCAAGTAGCAATCTTTTCTGAAATAGAAAAAAAGTTTAACATCATTTATATAAGTAAGTTGTAGACAACTTTTTTCCAGATTAAAAAATGTCAATGATTTGCACAAGGGCGCTTTTGTATAATAAATGATGCCTCCTTTGACATCACCGAATTAGCATATCACGATTTCAAACCTTTATAACTCGCAAATGCAAAGCTCAAATCACAAAACACTGAAACATCCCACTATTCATTTCATGAATATGTAATCGATTTTCAAAATAAAAAAATAAGCTTCATAAGCACTTTAAGATACTCTCAACAAACTATGTCTATGGGCTACCTGCACGTCTATGGGCTACCTGTGTCTATATGGTCTACCTGTGTCTGGTCTACCTGCACATCTATGGGCTACCTGTGTCTATATGGTCTACCTGTGTATATGGTCTACCTGCACGTCTATGGGCTACCTGTGTCTATATGGTCTACCTGCATCTATGGTCTACCTGCACATATATGGGCTACCTGTGTCTATATGGTCTACCTGTGTCTATGGACTACCTTGTGCCTATGGTCTACCTGTGTCTATATACCTGTCTATGGTCTACCTGTGTCTATATGGACTACCTGTGTCTATATGGTCTACCTGTGTCTATGGTCTACATTGTACTTGTGCCTATATGGTCTGCCTGACTGTCTTTGGTCTACTTGTGTCTATATGGGATATATGTGTCTATGGGCTACCTTGTGTCTATGGGATACCTGTGTCTATGGCTTCCCTGTTTCTATGAGATACCTGTGTCTATGGTCTACCTGTGTCTATGAGATATCTGTGTCTATGGCCTACCTGTGTCTATGGTCTATATGGTCTACCTGTGTGTATGAGATACCTGTGTCTATGGTCTACCTGTGTCTATGAGATACCTGTGTCTATGGGATACCTGTGTCTATGGCCTACCTGTGTCCATGGCCTACCTGTGTCTATGGTCTACCTGTGTCTATGGTCTACCTGTGTCTATGGCCTACCTGTGTCTATGAGATACCTGTGTCTATGGCCTACATGTACCTGTGTCTATGAGATACCTGTGTCTATGGCCTACATGTACCTGTGTCTATGAGATACCTTTGTCTATGGCCTACCTGTGTCTATGGCCTACCTGTGTCTATGAGATACCTGTGTCTATGGTCTACCTGTATCATGAGATATCTGTGTCTATGGCCTACCTGTGTCTATGGGCTACCTGTGTCTATATGGGCTACCTGTGTCTATATGGGCTACCTGTGTCTATATGGGCTACCTGTCTATGTGGTCTACCTGTGTCTATATGGCCTACCTGTGTCTATGGGCTACCTGTGTTGGATCTCATTTATCACACAGGAATCCCAAAGTCTCCCTTTTGTCCACTTGTTTCTTAAACTGATTTTGTTTTTTGTACTTTAGTTTCCAGACCTTTCTTTGGGCTAGTAATAAACGAGAACATTGCCAGCAAATTAGGACTGAGTATGAATGGACAAATATCATTTTACAGAGCACTGGACTCTACTTCTGTAAGTTACCATAGAAACAGACTTAGTTGTCAGAAACATTACTAAGGTACAAAGCATGATGGGAGATATTGGACCTAGTTTTTAGCTGGTGGATTACAAACCTTGCATGTTATCCTATTTTGCCTTTTTTCAAAAAGCACATTTACCCTACATATAATTTTCTTGTAACAATAAAACATGTTTACAAAGGAAATTACAACTTACCTTACACAGTTTAACACAGTGTTCATGTCCTGACAGGTTTATCATCCCAAAGCTAACAACTCAATTCGAAATATAACCCACTGGATCTCGCAAAACCGTAAAGAGGTATGACATTACTTTGCATGGTATATGTTTTGTCTTGGTCAAATGAGAAGGATTAGAAATACATGAAGTTTGCGCACAATTTTCTCACTCAAAAGTCGTAATAACTTACATTTCCATTTTATACATTCAATTGTAAAGTTTGAGTCATTCTTTTATTCATCTTTGATGCCAATTTAACGGTTCTTTTCCAGATAATCATTGAGCTCGTGCCAAAACCTTCCAACAGAGACTTTCTGAACTCACAGCTGAATGAGAAAGCCGCCGTCATTCTATTTCTCCCAGTCAGACGACACAAGATTTCTATGCCACTTTTGAGAACTGTAAGTATACAGTATCTACTGAACTTGGAGACTCGCTTCATTACTCAGAGCAAATGCCGACGATGGTAGCAAGAGCGCATAATGGTCTCTTTGTGATAGTCACTTGTCATGCAAAGATAACAGCCATTTTGGATGATGTCATCAAAGATTAATAGGTTGGCATTAGATTCCATCCCTCAAAACCGCCTTGGCCGACCAAACAATACAACGAATCTATTGTGTTACTGCATCGTTCTATTGTTCTATCAGTCCGAGGTGGTTTTGAGGGATGAAATCTATTGCCAACCAAGATTATATGTGTTTCATCCAACAAAGGTCCCCATCTTGGTTTGTCTTTACCCAGAAAGTGATTGCAGTAAAATAGCATGTTTATATTCTTATTAACGTTTTCTTTTTTTCCACATAAAATTCAAGTACACACAGATCGCTACTGACTACTGGAACTGTACCTGTATCAACACAACAAGACTAAAACTGGGAAAAGTTAGTAACCTGCCGTCGCGTGATAAATTCAAGGATGCTTTTCCTATCCCAGTCAACCCAGATGACATTCGTCCTTCTAGTACCCAGTCCCCTAAGCAGGATGAAGTGTTAAAGACTCACATTTCTTGTGGTTCTCTTCTTATTAAAGACAGAAAGTACAATCAACAAAATGTATGCAATGTATGTCAAAGCTACGCAAAGGCTGTCAATATCACCATGGAGATTTCATTGATATATACAATCGACTTCAGAGGAATGTACCTTTCATAGCGACTCCATGTCGGAGTCTCAGACTATTTTATTACCCGATGTTTAGGGCTAGCGTCTGTTGTCATGGAACTACCAATGCCAAATATGGTCATATAGGAAGGTTAAAGAAAAAGTTACGGTTTACGAAAGATATAATATTACATGAAAAGATAGACAATTTTATAGACAGCTTTTATGACAAAGTACTTAAGGTTCTAGAACCGTTACAAAAAGGTAGCGAAAATGATGAAGAGGACTACGAAGTTTCGGGCTTCGAGGCAACCAAAAACGTTGTCAGTAGCTCACTCGCGCCTGCTGTTAGTACTGCCAGCGTTACCGAGCCCACTGCCAAAGAAAATGGTTCCGTAGCAACATCAGAATTGAGTAGTAACGCAAGTGATGGGTGTAATCGAACTGGACATGTGAAACGGTTTCATGGTGCTAGTTGCTATAGCAACAGATCTGTCAATTTTTTCTACATGGATTCTGATAGGTTTTGGAGTGTAGCTGAACGACTTGGTGTAAATGCTAGCATCAAGAACAAAGTGTCTTTAGTGGTCGTGGATGTCAAGGTAAATGTCATATTAACTAGTTCTATGTCCTGTTGTGCTACTAACTTGTTCTTTGCTTCTACGTATTGCTTCCTTTTTGTCAAATATTATCCTTGGTGTTAATTGTCTGGAAACTATTATCTACTTCACTGGGCTATTCCTTATTTAGTAATTTTAATTACTAAAGTTAAAACTTCCATATTTGGTAATTAACTTCCATATTCGGTCATTAACTTCCATATTTGGTAATTCACTTCCATATTTGGTAATTCACTTCCATATTTGGTCATTCACTTCCATATTTGGTCATTCACTTCCATATTTGGTAGGTTGCAATTTTACATTCATCCCCAGTCTTCAAAGAAGTATACTGCAGTAATTGCTATGTATTCTGTAGATTAATAGTAAGTTTGTTTCAGAATGAAGCCTATTACTTGATGAATGAAGAACATGCAGTTACTAACCAAACTATAGGTAAGACACTTTAGTAAGGTTCTGCGACCGTTCAAACAACTTCTAGTAACGACCTGCACACTTTTGTTGTAGTGGAATTTGTGATGGCATTTATGAATTCAAGACTTGAGCGAGCACTCCGGTCAGCGGATACACCAAGTTACACATGCCCCGAGACACAGGCATGTGTGGTGGAAGTGACTTTAGCAACGCTGGATCGTATCGTCATGGACAAGGACAAGGTAATGTTGCTCGTCTCTGTACTGAATCCATAGTTTACAACACGCCCAGTACTAAACCACTTTACATTTGAGTTCAGTCACCACAGTCGAGGTTGGCATTCTTAAATGGTCTTATAGCGTTGTATTTTGAAAGTCTTCAGTTCTATACGCCTTGTTTCAGGATGTTCTGTTGGTGTACTATGCGCCCTGGTGTGGATTTTGCGTCAACCTCGCACCAGTCCTACTGACTGTGGCGCGGTTTTTTAAGGACTTCAAGAATGTGATCATAGCGAGGTTGGTACTGTGGTCGTCATGGTTACGTAACTATGGTAACACTGCGTCATCATCACGTCTAAATCAAGTGTTGTGTTTATTCCTGTAGAATCGATGCCGACCAAAACGATTTACCATGGCAACACACAGTGACGTCATACCCAACCATCATCTTGTATCCTGCTAGAAGGTATATTTTACTCAAACTGATAGTAACTATATCAAACTAGTATCTCACAGTTTCTTACCTTACAGGAAAGACTTCTCAGTTCGTTTCCCGGACAAATCCGAACGCACCTCCGAAGCTCTGATTAAGTTTATCCTTCAGCATGGGACCGAGGCTGCTTATCATGCCTTATATGAGCAAACCGATGACTGCGACTCTGACGTCATCAAGAACAAGTTCAACCAGCTGGTATCCAGTCTTCGCCGCGCGGAGCAGGAGAAACAGGTGCTGGAAACGAGGCTCGATGGGATTGTAATGGAGAAATCTTTGTTAGAGCTAAAAAGGTTGAAACTAATGAAAGGTACGCACGAAGCACAGAGAATGGCGAGCGCGGAGAAGGATGCTCGCGTCTCCATGGAAACCAAGGTCAAGCAAGCCGAAGAAAGCCAGCGGCAAACTGACTACAAGAATTTCATTCTTGCGCTTCGCAATGCACAATTAGAGTTAGAGCTGTCACAGTTGAAGGGTGAACTTCAAGTTACCAGGGACAAATCACGGCAAAGTTTAACCGAAATACAACGGCTAACGACTCTTCGAGAGGAGATGGAGGACATGAATGAGTTGGTTGTGAAGAAGCTTGGTGCCGCTGAAAGTATCGTCTCACATTTACAAACGCGAGACAGACTTTTGTCAAGTAAAATCAGACGATTACAAAGTACTCGCAACACACTTCGTACCAGGCTCACGCGGACTTCTATAGAAAATACTAGAAACAAGAAACTCATCGTTGAACTGAACGCTGAGAAACGAATGCTAGATTCGTTGCTAAGAGACGCTGGAATAACTGTTAAAGGTTTGAAAGCGTCGTTGGTGTCGTCGGAGAAACGGCTCGGCGACGAGGAACAACGACACGACACGGCGGCGAAGAAACACCGAGAAGCCAACGAGAAACTGCAAGAAATGAAAATCAATTACGAGAAATTGACAGTCATATTAAGCCAAATCGACATCCCCAAGAAACAGCAACACAGATGAAACGATTTTGAATTTTGCAACAAAATGAAAAGAAGAATAAAAAACCACAAACAGTGTGTGGAAAAGTGTTTTTGTCTTTATGTCGTTCTTTTATAGCACAAAGTCTCAATGCGTTTTAATATGTATCATTATTATATATCTGTGACGTAATTTTACCAAATTTGGTCATTTTTGAGGGCCGATATGAGACGTTAATGCCCTGTAGAAATCCGTAATGCCCTGTTCACAACTCAAAAAACTCAAAAAAAATTATCCTGATAAAATTACGTCACATTTATATAATAAATCCCTCATTAGATGTTTTCTCGGGTATTACGGGCTGACATTTTACTCGTTGCTCGCATTTTTCCTCGCCCTGCGGGCTCGGAAAAATACATTCGCAACTCGTAAAATATCAGCCCGTAATACCCGAGAAAACATCTAATAAGCTGTATATATTACTACTATTAATATACCAATACCAAAAATACTCATTCTGAAGCAATATACACCTATTCCAAATATCGTTGTCCGGGCCGAAAGAAACAAGCAAGAAGCTGACGACCGCAAAGGACTTTGGGAATCTCCTAATTAATTAATTTATCCGTGGTACTTGAGAAGTTATCCCTACGAGCGTTGAGAATAGCAATTATTTGGAACTATTCGGCCATTTGAAAATGCATGTTGTCAAAATGTCTACGGATGAATAAGGAGAAAGTCCCAATGCCCTTTGCGGTCGTGAGCTTCTTGCTTGTTGCTTTCGGCGGGGACAACGATTTTTGGATTAGGTGTATATGATATCCTGCCCCAAATTCCCCTTGCCTGCCTTCATCCGGGGATGCAAACGAAAACAATAGATATTTCTAAACCCACGTGATAAGAGCAAAGCATCACGGTATTATTAGTCGTTCCATTCGTGTGCGTAAAAGGATCCACGCGACTATTCTACTTATCTCTCTAAAGTTCTTCAAAAATTCTTAAAATGAAATGAAAATAAATAACGAGTGAAAAGAAGGAAATTATAAATATTTAAGTAAAAAAAATACGCAAAATAATAAATTTATATTTAGAGCAAGTTAGACTTGCTTGTTCACATGTTCGACCTTTGTACCATTCTGTATCTTGATTTCTCTACCATTCCATATCCGTTCTCCCGAAGAACGTTCTGATGTACGACCAAATTACTTCAACTCTCTTGCGCGTGTTTCATCTTCTCATGATATCTTTTAAAAATATCGTTGATTTCGATATTCATTTCTTTCTCCAATTCTTTCACGTTAATGTTCCCCATCTCGATATCTCCGCCGCTCACATTGTAGGTCTCTGAAAACAAAGCAACGAGGTGACGCAAGCATAAGCACAAGAGGCATATTTCTCTGCGAAAACGAACCTGGCGCAAGCATAAGCGCAAGTATAATAGGCTTATTTCTCTGCGAAAACGGGTCTGGCGCAACACAAGAGGATCATTCCTATGCGAAAACGGGCCTGGCTCAAGCATAAGCGCGCAACTGGAGTACAAGAGGCCTGACGCAAGCATAAGCGCAAGTACAAGAGGCCTTATATCACTGTGAAAACGGGCCTGACGCAAGCATAAGCGCAAGTACAAGAGGTCTTATGTCACTGTGAAAACGGGCCTGGCGCAAGCATAAGTGCGCAAGTACAAGAGGCCTTATATCACTGTGAAAACGGGCCTGGCGCAAGCATAAGTGCGCAAGTACAAGAGGCCTTATATCACTGTGAAAACGGGCCTGACGCAAGCATAAGCGCAAGTACAAGAGGTCTTATGTCACTGTGAAAACGGGCCTGGCGCAAGCATAAGTGCGCAAGTACAAGAGGCCTTATATCACTGTGAAAACGGGCCTGACGCAAGCATAAGCGCAAGTACAAGAGGTCTTATGTCACTGTGAAAACGGGCCTGGCGCAAGCATAAGTGCGCAAGTACAAGAGGCCTTATATCACTGTGAAAACGGGCCTGGCGCAAGCATAAGTGCGCAAGTACAAGAGGCCTTATATCACTGTGAAAACGGGCCTGGCGCAAGCATAAGTGCGCAAGTACAAGAGGCCTTATATCACTGTGAAAACGGGCCTGGCGCAAGCATAAGTGCGCAAGTACAAGAGGCCTTATATCACTGTGAAAACGGGCCTGACGCAAGCATAAGCGCAAGTACAAGAGGCCTTATATCACTGTGAAAACGGGCCTGACACAAGCATAAGCGCAAGCACAAGAGGCCTTATGTCACTGTGAAAATGAGCCTGACGCAAGCATAACTACTCTATTTAGTGTTCTTACGTTTTCGTTGTTTCATGCACTTGATTGGATTCAGGTAAACAAGCTCGACAGTGACACCAATGGCGATGATAACGATGACCAATATTACACATGAGTAGAGCGATGGATAGAACAAATCACCAGTTGGATCAAATATGCTTTGAGAGTTCTTCACCGCTTCGCTCTGGTCTGATGACTGTCAAGGAAACCAACATCGTGTTGTATCATGGGATATTCTTTACACCATTCTGCATCATGGGATATTCTCTACATGTTGCATCATGGGATATTCTCTACATGTTGCATCATGGGATTTTGCTTACACCCTGTTGCATCATGGGATATTCCCTACACCCTATTGCACCATGGGATATTCATTTTTTTCTGTTGCATAATGTGATATTACCTACACCCTGTTGCACTTTTGGATACCCTACACCCTGTTGCACTTTTGGATACCCTACACCCTGTTGCACCTTTGGATACCCTACACCCTGTTGCACCTTTGGATACCCTACACCCTGCTGTACCTTTGGATACCCTACACCATGTTGCATCATGGGATACCCTACACCCTGTTGCACCTTTGGATACCCTACATCCTGTTGCACCATGGGATATTCCCTACACCCTGTTGCAGCATGGGATATCCCCTACACCCTGTTGCACCATGGGATACCCTACATCCTGTTGCACCATGGGATATTCCCTACACCCTGTTGCAGCATGGGATATCCCCTACACCCTGTTGCACCATGGGATACCCTACACCCTGTTACATCATGGGATATTCTCTACACCCTGTTGCAGCATGGGATATCCCCTACACCCTGTTGCATCTTTGGATACCCTACACCCTGCTGCACCTTTGGATACCCTACACCCTGTTACATCATGGGATATTCCCTGTTCATCGTTAGATACCGTACCTTAATTGTCCTCTGTAGTTCCCTTCTGATAAAATTGTACACAATAAAGCGATCATGATTGATAACTTGCTTGAAACACATATTGAGTCGAGAATCATTGACCACAGCGCCGTAAGACATTTTATCTTGAGGCAGAACTTGGTCAACTTTGAAGAAATCGTCAGGAAAGAGATCTTTGTAGTGACTGATGACGTATTTGTCCAACAGAGCGCCTGCGCAAAAAAAACCAGCACTTTGTATAATCAACAGGCAACACAATGTTACAACGATGGGTAAAAACAACAACAACCATAACAACAACAACAATAACAGCACCGCTACCACCACCAACACCAACAATAATGATAACAACAACAATAACAACACCAACAACAACACCAACAATAATAATAACAACAACAATAATAACAATAATAACAACACCACCACTAACAACAACAATAATAATAACAATAACAACACCACCACTAACAACAACAATAATAACAACAATAACAACACCACCACCACCACTAACAACAACAACAATAATAATAACAACAATAATAATGACAATAACAACACCAACAACAATAACAACACCAACAACAATAAACAACAACAATAACAACACCACCACCAACAACAACAACAACAACAATAATAATAACAACACCACCACCACCACCACTAACAACAACAACAATAACAACACCACCAACAACAACAACAACAATAACAACAACAATAACAACAACTAACAACAACAATAACAACAACACCGACAGTACACTCAAGGTTCATACCTCCGATTTCCTTTCTATCCAAAGCGTTCCTGATTTCTTTGACGTTTAAGAAGACTGCAGTAAGACAACAAACAAAGAATTCATCAACATCAGTATATTCATCAATATAGTAGGGGTACGGTCTGCGTGGATTTCACCACACATCAGTACTAAGTTAGGAATTTTAAAACATATATATTCTGTCGTGAATATGAATTACGGTTGCTGCGTGGTTTGGCAGTGGGATTATTTGCATTTACATATAAACTCTTGCACCTCGAAAGCCATCTCACTCACAAGAAGACCGGGCGTAACTGCTAACGTCAGACGTTCTACAGTAACAATCACCGACTATTTTAACGCTAGACTGACGTTACGATGGCGTTTGACTCCCCAAAGCTGCGTAGACTGGTCTACCAAGAACTACATGAAATTATGAGACACCCTTGGACGCGCCAAAACGTCAACTACGTCCCGTCAAATCGCGCGTGTACCGTGACATGAATCTTTGCAAGTTTGACTTCGTCCAACATATCGTGTCACGTACCTTTGATATCACTTTGTTGCTGCATTGCTGTTGATAACTCGATCGATTGTTCCAGAACACCAATCTAGAGGAGAACATTGATATTAAGTTAATCAAAGTAATTTTTCTTTTGGCTTTTCCTTTCCTACACAGTCCACATCACCCCCACCCCCTCGGGGCTTGGTTACCTTTGCTCCTGTGATACTTGTCCTGGTATCCATGGAGATGGTCGTTAGGGATGTCGTCAGTGTTGCAGTAAATATGGATACGATACATATACCAAGCAAAATCCAACAAACAGCAAAGGCGCGGCCAAGAAATGAACGTGGAGCTCGGTCTCCATACCTGACGACATCATAAAACACGCTTTAACTCGAGCATAAGCGCAAACACAAGAGGCCTTATGTCACTGTGAAAACGGGCCTAACGCAAGCATAAGCGCAAGCACAAGAGGCCTTATGTCACTGTGAAAACGGGCCTAACGCAAGCATAAGCGCAAGCACAAGAGGCCTTATGTCACTGTGAAAACGGGCCTGACGTAAGCATAAGCGCAAGCACAAGAGGCCTTATGTCACTGTGAAAACGGGCCTAACGCAAGCATAAGCGCAAGCACAAGAGGCCTTATGTCACTGTGAAAACGGGCCTGACGCAAGCATAAGCGCAAGCACAAGAGGCCTTATGTCACTGTGAAAACGGGCCTAACGCAAGCATAAGCGCAAGCACAAGAGGCCTTATGTCACTGTGAAAACGGGCCTGACGCAAGCATAAGCGCAAGCACAAGAGGCCTTATGTCACTGTGAAAACGGGCCTGACGTAAGCATAAGCGCAAGCACAAGAGGCCTTATGTCACTGTGAAAACGGGCCTGACGTAAGCATAAGCGCAAGCACAAGAGGCCATATGTCACTGTGAAAACGGGCCTGACGCAAGCATAAGCGCAAGCACTAGAGGCCTTATGTCACTGTGAAAACGGGCCTGACGCAAGCATAAGCGCAAACACAAGAGGCCTTATGTCACTGTGAAAACGGGCCTGACGCAAGCATAAGCACAAGCACAAGAGGCCTTATGTCACTGTGAAAACGGGCCTGACGCAAGCATAAGCGCAAGCACAAGAGGCCTTATGTCACTGTGAAAACGGGCCTGACGCAAGCATAAGCACAAACACAAGAGGCCTTATGTCACTGTGACAACGGGCCTGACGCAAGCATAAGCGCAAGCACAAGAGGCCTTATGTCACTGTGAAAACGGGCCTGACGCAAGCATAAGCGCAAACACAAGAGGCCTTATGTCACTGTGAAAACGGGCCTGACGCAAGCATAAGCGCAAACACAAGAGGCCTTATGTCACTGTGAAAACGGGCCTGACGCAAGCATAAGCGCAAGCACAAGAGGCCTTATGTCACTGTGAAAACGGGCCTGACGCAAGCATAAGCGCAAACACAAGAGGCCTTATGTCACTGTGAAAACGGGCTTAAACAATCTGTTCTGCGTTCTAAGTATTGGAGACAATCAGAGAAAACTTTAGTTTACTACCAAATATGGAATTTTGTTAACTATCATCAGGCATGACGTAGTCGTTCTTACCCAACCGTTGTCATGGATACGAATGCCCACCAAAATCCTTCCCATGATCCTTTGATGAAAGTACGTGGAAATTCTTCAGGGTTGACTCTGATCTCCTAGAAAACAACCATAAATCGCTGGTTTCTTTCTTACTTGTCTCGTTATTTATGTGATTATACTAAGTCCACTTGCACTAAGCTAACTTGAGTGTACTTCGCATTGTTAATTACTGTAAGAGGCCTTAGACGAAGTGTCAGCCGAGATCTCCTTGCTCATGTCTGATCGCCATAGAGTTGTTAGTTGGTGTTAGGTAATGGCATTCAGCCATGCAGTACATTTCTCCCTCTATGGTAGTCTATTGTATCGTATCAAGAAACCATAATACTAAGAGAGCGAATCGCGCGGAATGATGTTTGGGATATGCTCGTGGCGCGAAATCTATTTTTAGTGACCGGAAGGTGATCACACTTGTTCGTGTGTTTGTGAATAAAACTGTAGTCGTGCGCGCGCTACTGACGCCATCGATCGAGCGCGCGCTGCAAAAACCATGTTACTAAAAATAGATTTAGCGCCACGAGCATCGACCACACATCAATACGAGATTCGCTCTCTTAGTATTATGGTTTCTTGATCGTATACATGTATAGTTAGTTATCACATGCCTATCCTGGGGGAGGGAGGTGGAGGTAACACAGTTAAGTTTATTAGCAATCATAGAGTCTACGTACCGTAATCCATAGTACAATCCCTGCCAAAATGGACAAGAGAAGTGTCAAAATAAGCACAGGCCACGCCTCGAACACAGACATGAGTAGTTTCTTTGGAAAGCTTTTTCCTTTGTCTTTCGGTACGACGAAGGCTACCCCGGTAGGGGGAATCAAGCCAATCATGTTGTCCTTGTCGTCCTGCACGTCAACAATGACAGGATAGAAAATGTCAGCATTCAACGAGCCAAATAACAGGCTACTGACATCAGTAACGGGATTATCGTCATGATCGACACGCCAACACGCAGGTGTGTTGTTACCGCAGCATTCGGTGAGCAGAAGGTTGAGCACATCTAGAAACAACGAACAAAAACAATGTCAGAACAAACAAACAAACAAACAAACAAAAACAATGCCAGATCAAACAAACAAACAAACAACGAACGAACAAAAACAATGTCAGAACAAACGAACAAACAAACAGCGAACAAAAACAATGTCAGAACAAACAAACGAACAACGAACAATGTAATAGAAGTCAAACAAACAATACTACTAATGATAACATTGAATGATTACAGAATACGTATAGACCTATAACAACAAACAGATAACAAGCAAACAACTAAACAAGAACATCTAGACTTATAGGAAAGAACTGAATCAATGGGCCAGTGGTTATACTTCGCGACACTTATAGATATCAGCGCAGCCCATTCAGCAGCATATAGGTATTTGGATTATCGAACAACACTTGATGGGCATCAACACATTTAAGCTTCATAATCTTTTTGCTATTATTAGAAATACACTAGTAAATTTGATGGCTTGATTTAGGAAATGCTCTTCAAAACACTCAGAACGACTCCATTCGAGCCAATCTTTTCTCTTAATCGTATTTCCCTAGGGATATTTTAGATTAATTTATGTCTTTGTTCTATTTCTCTAAATACAGTTATCATTTGTAATCACTTTTTGCTTGATAATGACGGCAGTTCGGACGTCGAAACGTCGCTCAATTTTGTTTAACTTTTGTAAAGTAGTTCAGCTTCAATTTGTATTCAGTTATTATCGCAATGTTTTATAGTCAAATTATTCTCCGCAAATCTCTTCTTGTTTTTGTTTGAATGAATGAAAACTTGAAGAAGAGAAAAGCTACGGTAAAAGACAGAGAAAAGGAAACGAAAGAAATCCCAAAATTAAACAGGAACATCCAAGTATTTTTCCTTCTAGTTGTTTTGGTTTTGTAGTAATACGCGCCTGATTGGGGTCTGACGCTAGGCTTAGATACATATATCCGGATATTTTTTGAGATATTTAGAAGCTCCTGGGATATTTAGAAAATTCCGAGATATTTAGAAAAATTGAAATTTTCTGCAATATTTAGGACTTTTTTCTGGCGTTTTTCCTTGATTTACCAGAGCCAGCAATATAACTATCCAGCGGTGTTACTTTTGAATAATGTATCCCACAATTCCAATAGTTAATCAATTCAATATGGCGGACCATGCCGATCGCGAGGTTGATTGCGACGCCCAACAGGAACCTGAATTACCTGATCAAGCAGCTCCTGCTGAAATAGCGCTGGTAGTAGAAAGAGAAAATGTAGTGGTATCAATATTGGATCGTTTGAGACAGCCAGAGGAGAGTGATTTATCCAGAAAGAGAAAGTTAACAACCAACAATCCAGCTTCAGGAAATCGCCGTTCCCAGTCAGTGCTCAGAAAGAACGAGCCAAACATTTCAGCCAGGAAAAGAGTCGATGAATTCAAGGGGGAAACGTTTATTGCTAAAGAGAATGGTAGCTTGTTTTGCCAGTCATGTCGTGAAGAAATGTCTGTAAAAAAGCAGAACATAAGTGTACATGTTTCTAGCATAAAGCACAAGATGAACAAAGACAAACTGTCACAAACCTCAAAGAAGGATCAAAACATTGCAGAGGCCATGAAAAAGTATGACGAAGTCCACCATCCAAAGGGTGAGACACTACCCACAGGAACAAGAGTGTTCAGGGTGAAAGTTGTTAAGGCCTTTTTAAAGAGTGGTACCCCATTAAATAGAATGGAGTACTTCAGAGATTTGTTTGAGGATGCAGGATTTGCTTTGACATCAAGCCCCAACATGAGGCAACTTATTCCGTTCATTCTGGAAGAAGAATATAAGGCGATTTCCAAGGAAGTTATGGGAAAGGATATCTCTATAGTTTTTGATGGAACTACACGAGACGGGGAGGCGCTCGTAGTTCTTGTGCGATTTGTAGAGTCTTGGGAGGTGCAACAGAGGCTTGTGAGGTTCCAACTCGTAAAACAGTCGGTTAATGGTGACGAACTGGCTCGCATTATTATCAATGTACTACATAGAAAACTCAATGTACCAGAAAGTAATCTACTTGCAGCAATGAGAGACAGAGCTCCTGTCAACACGAAGGCTTTGAGAACAGTGTCGGTACTTTATCCCGACATTATAGATATTGGTTGTATCTCTCACTTCCTCGACAGAGTGGGGGTGAAGTGCAAGACTCCACTACTGAAGCAATTCATGACTGCTTGGAATTATATATTTACAACAAGTATGAAAGATCGAAGGGTATGGAAAGCCATCAATGGAGGAAGGTCAATGCCAAGATATAATAACACCAGATGGTGGAGCCTGTGGGGAGTGTGTGAAGATAGTGTTCGAAGAGTGGAGGCACCTTGCTGCTTTTATAGATAGTGATGAGGAGTTCGCTCAGTGCTCAAGAGAGAAGCTCAGTCAGATCCTCGCCGACAACGCAGTTCAGCTAAGGGTTGAAATGGCTGCCTTCATGGAATTGGAGCAATTTGTGAAGACCACTTACACCCTTGAAGGAGATGGCACCTTAATCTTTATTGCCTATGAGAAGCTTCTTATGCTTAAGGCATTCATTCAAGTACAGCATTTCCCAACACTAACAATGACAGTCCAAGAACTGTTTCCTGCAAATGCTATAGTCCAGCAACAGTGGTACCAGTATGGTCTGAGGGAGTGCTTGACACCTGCCTTTGAATATTATGCACAGACACTCGCAAATGATGTCACAGTTTCTCGCTCCATTGAAGTATTCCAAGCTGCCCAATTATTCTGTCCGAAGGTTGTCACTATATCCCGGCCAAATGCTGCTGAGGTTGAGAAGATCAGAGCTGTGCCCTTTCTTGGTACAAACAACATCATCCAGGCTCTTCAAGTTGAGCTGGCAGCCTACCTCGTCAAAGCTGACCAGATCCCACATGATTTTGACACACTATCTGACACCTGGCCCTGGTGGAGAATGGTCGCTCGCGAGCTCCCGTCGTGGTCATCCGCAGTACAGAAACTTGTTCTGGTACAATCATCATCTGCAGCAGCTGAGAGGGTATTCTCACTATTGACCACCATGTTCGGTGACCAGCAACACGAAGCCCTAGAAGATTATGTAGAGGCGGCATTGATGCTACGAGTTAATGATCATTAGCAGTTAGACAGACACTATCTATAGACTGAGGCCACTCAGACAAGTCAAATGCTGATGCCATTAAGCAACTACATGTATAGCCATGAATGCCTGAAAAACACGTTTTTATACACATTTTATTGTATAACCGTTAAAATGAAATAGATATGTATGGAGATATTTAGACAATTTTTCAAGATATTTAGGGGATTTTTTGAGATATTTAGAGGTTTTTTTGAGAATTTCCGGAAACATATTTAGGCCATTTTTCGAGATATATGTATCTAAGCCTATCTGACGCAAACTCATGGTGCTCGCTCAAGCAAAAACTTTATCAAAGAATAATCTACATTGGCAATATCGAGCTGTTTGACACCTCAGTAACGTTTCTTCCTTTCAAATCGACTTTAATAGCAGTTTTATTTTAGATTGAGTCAATTGTTCTTCGCTAAAAACTCTTCGAAGCGGCAACTAAGGCACTATTACGTAGTGCACATATCAAACCTACCTGGTAATATGCCTTGTGTTGAATTGTCTACTCGATAAACATAAGGTTTTCTTTCATACCAAGCAACACTGATACACGCTGGACATTCTACACGGCCTTTGCAGGCAGACCTTGTTGAATTACCACCAGAAACAGCACAAGAACCCACGAATTCCATGACAAGAAGACAACATACAACGTGAAATAATAACATGGCTCGAAATTCCGTATAAATCTACATAAAAACTGTCAAGCTTCGCCGAAACTCATGAAGAGTTTCAATAAAATGATAACTTCGACGTTGGTAGGAAAGATTTTTGGAGGACAGGCAATTCAAACATTGACAGAACGTGGTGGCTAACCGGACTTGTGAGTTCTTTCTTTCTGAGGTCAAAAGGTTAACGGCTGACGTCAGGATGTTTGATATGCTCGAACAGCGTCAGAAGAAAACAATGGATGGATACTAGATAGATAAATAGATAAATAGATAAATAGATAAATAGATAAATAGATAAATAGATAAATAGATAAATAGATAAATAGATAAATAGATAAATAGATAAATAGATAAATAGATAGTTAGATAGATAGATAGATACAGTCATTTGCAAAAATTCTGGCCGCCACGGTACTGATCAATATATCAATATATCGGGTGCATCACTAATACTATTAAATGAAGCAAAATTTACAAACAACAAACGTAAGACTAAAATAAACATTATACTAAATATTTCTACCAACTTTGCTGGTGTTAACCCGCTTTAAATGGGAATTTTCGATTATTTAATTACCCATAATGCACCTGATATATTGATATACTGATACTTCGTAGCGGCCAGAATTTTTGCAATTGACTGTAGATAGACAGACAGACAGACAGACAGACAGACAGACAGACAGACAGACAGACAGACAGACAGACAGACAGACAGACAGACAGACAGACAGACAGACAGACAGACAGACAGACAGACAGACAGACAGACAGACAGACAGACAGACAGACAGACAGACAGACAGACAGACAGACAGACAGACAGACAGACAGACAGACAGACAGACAGACAGACAGACAGACAGACAGACAGACAGACAGACAGACAGACAGACAGACAGACAGACAGACAGACAGACAGACAGACAGACAGACAGACAGACAGACAGACAGACAGACAGACAGACAGACAGACAGACAGACAGACAGACAGACAGACAGACAGACAGACAGACAGACAGACAGACAGACAGACAGACAGACGGATAGATGAGAGATGGATGGATGGATGGATGGATGGATGGATGGATGGATGGATGGATGGATGGATGGATGGATGGATGGATGGATGGATGGATGGATGGATGGATGGATGGATGGATGGATGGATGGATGGATGGATGGATGGATGGATGGATAGATCGTCGGATGGATGGATAGAGGGGTTAGGACTGGATGAGAGACCTTTGAGAGTGAGGAGGGGTTAGGACTGGATGGCAGGCCTTTGAGAGTGAGGAGGGGTTAGGACTGGATGGCAGGCCTTTGAGAGTGAGGAGGGGTTAGGACTGGATGAGAGACCTTTGAGAGTGAGGGGGGTTAGGACTGGATGAGAGACCTTTGAGAGTGGGGAGGGGTTATGACTGGATGAGAGACCTTTGAGAGTGGGGAGGGGTTAGGACTGGATGAGAAACCTTTGAGAGTGAGGAGGGATATACACACCGTATCAAGAATTGTAAACAAGCAGTTTGACAGTCAAAATCTGGATCGACTCCATTCTCGTACCCAGACCTCCATTATGCTTATTTCTCTAATTTCTTTGTTTGTATTCAACTATTTACTTATATATTTATCCATCACATGTAACACGCTCACTTGCGCTGACAGTCGATGGCGACAGATAGTTGCCGAAATCTATCAGTCAGTAACATCAAAATGTATTCACTTCTCGTTTTCGCTTTCCTTATTCATCTACATTTCAGTTAAGTTCGAAAATATTGAGCATGCGCATATCTGACGACCTAGAATCTGGGTCTTCCGGTTTGTCTCTTACCAGAGCCTTCGATTTTTCGTTAGAAAGCTGAGTAGGGCATGGGTACGAGAATGGATCGATTCGTGGTCAGTCAGCCCCTCCATGCAGATCCCCATAGGAGTGTGCATTGCAGAATGCGCTAGATTCCGCAGTTCACTTCATGAAAGCTAGACAGACTGTACAAGCTGTCTTATCTCAATGCATAATACATCTCGGTCGTGCGTTAAAGAAACCCAGGGTTCCTAAAATAGTCGAATTCAAATAGTCGCTCGGCACGTTAACGAAGAGAGAGAGAGAGAGAGAACAATTCACGAATAATGCTGGAAGAGAGATTGAATTGAATATCAAAATACCGAGAGAGAAAAAACAGAAACCGAAAGAGAGAGAGAGAAAAAAAACCGAAATAATAACAGAAACTAAAACAAGAAATATATAATTTAAAACTAAACTTTACCGAACTGAAAAAAAAAATGACATGAAAAGGAAAAAATATCATATGAAAATAAATTGCATCGAAAAAAACCCCAGAAACTAAAATGAAAATCAAATTAATTTTAAAATAAACTTGCAAAGAAATAAATACAATAAAGTCGACCGGACGGTGACTGTGATTAATTAACTGCAGTTTATGCAAAACACTACTAAAATCGGCCATTTCCCAGACTTAAATGCTGAGTCACCGTATGTTACGTATTAGCCTGCTGAACAGGTGTTCTTAGCGGGGACCGGGAAAGCTTAGGGTGAGGGAGGATTGAAACCGGAGAGGAGGGGCGTGGTGGGCGGGGGATGGGGGAGAGAGAGGGGAAGGGAACTGCTGTGAATCAGTTATCGAAGCATCGATCTCATGATCAGTACTTATAGTGACAACTAGATAACTCTTCAAATTTTAACCTTAAGTAATTAACTGACTTTATCTGTGTTTCAAAACGAGTCTACGTGCGAAACCTTGCATATGCAAATAATTTTTCCATTTTCACTGTTGTAAATAAAACTAATTTTCATATGAAAGGTTTCGCACGTAGACTCGTTTTGAGACAGAGATAAAAGGAACTCGGAAATGGACTATTTGTTTTTCATAAAAATCCAAAACGTGCGTTTTTGATGGCATTTCACAACCTCGAAAAATTTAGTAATAATAATATAATAATAATAATAATAATAATAATAATAATAATAATAATAATAATAATAATAATAATAATAATAATAATAATAATAATAATAATAATAATAATAATAATAATAATATGTATTTAATGCGCAAAAAGCATGTGAAATAATAATAATCAAAATATCCTATGTCAGGGGAAAATTACTTCCATCTTTTTGCCCTTAGATCTATCAGATTTTGCGCTATTTTTAAAAAGCATGTGAATGAATGATCTATTGATGGGCTCCTGCTATTGGGCATTACAAAATGCAAAATATCCTATATAACGATTAAAGCAAATTCGTACGTGACTGGGATTCATTTTTTCCTTTGAAATGGAGTGTAAATCAGGTAACTCAAAAATATCGCCGCGGAGGATGGAAAAGCTGCATATGTTTCCTCAAAGGGAAAACTCACAAGGGAACTTCGTTATTGCTTTGAACAATTAGGTAGTAATATTCAACCTGCTGATTCGCTGATTTGTACTCCAGTTCTTCGTTTATTGCTTTGCGTGTAAATATTGGAAATGCCTTCCATCTTTCCTAATGCCCTTAGATCTATCAGATTGTTAGAATTTCATAGCCATTTTAGCAACAACAGAGCTAGAATGATTAATTTGTTGGACATGTCAACGTCACTTGCAGTCACGCTCTGAAAATCCTATAAATACAAAAAATTTCAGTTCTATCGCTTTGAAGAAACTGAAAATGCCTCCTTTCTTTTATTTTTTTGCTTTAAAATGCTTATTCATTCCTTACATATTCGTCTTTTATATTCCGTTGGTAGGTTTTTTATTGACACATTTCCAAGGATTTCTGAGGGTTTTAGTGCGTAGCGTATGTTACGCTCTCCTATATCTCTTCAGAAATTTCAGTTCTATCGACTTTGAAGAGACGGAAAATGCCACCTTCAAATCTATTTATTTTTGCTTGAATTGCCAGCTTATTCATTCCTTACATATTCATCTTGATATATTCCGTTGGTAGGTTTTTATTTGTTTTTAACATGCAGTAAAAAGCTATTATTCTGTTTTTTGTACGCCTCTGCATATGTGAAACAATGACCTTTTGTATAACATAAGTTTATTATGCATTGAATTAAATACCACAGCTACATGTAATGTCAGTTATATATTAATAAATTAAATTGATAAATCGTTTATTACATGGCTATTCTGTTTGCTTTTAAAATGTGGTTTTTGAATTTTTGATTTTGTAAGCGGCCGCGCGGTTTCCCGCCATTTATGTAAATAAGAAATCGCTCAAACAAGATCAGAAAGTCAAGAAAACCGGCGTTCAGTATAACGATTACAACCCGGTGCATGAAGATGATAGTCGAACTATTCTACATCACGCACCCGATCAAACGAAGAAAACTATCATCAACTCTCATCGACTATCATGAACTTTTTGAACATGTTCAAAGCATGATAGTCGGATATTCTAGTCAATGATAATCAAACGTGATCATCGACTTCATGACTAATGCACCGTTTGATCGCGCCTTTACAACCCGCTCAAAGTTCGCTATTCTACATGAAATATCTTCATATAACACCGTATGGGATCTATTTAATTTCTTTGAAATGGAGCTGTAAAGTTTGAAAACAGTCAAAAAAACTTCGCCGGTGAGTCGGACTGACTCAACTCAACATGGAAGCTAAAAACTACAACTACAACTACAACTACAACTACAACTACAACTACAACTACAAGCCTGCTGATTGTCGCTGATATTTGTACTTCCAGTTCTTCGTTTATTGCTTTGAACAATTAGGGAGTATTCACAAGAAAAGATGGAATCGATTGATGTTGATTGAAAGTTCTGAATTCGACGAAAAGAGAGGATACGTCGGCCTCGCTTTACACTGAAAGAAATGTGCTTGCTTTTGAACTTGAAGCTTGATTCACGATGAACATAGAACAGCTGCTTCAAAAACCTTCAAAAAAACACGTTCAAAGACGAAATATCGTCTAAAACATTCCTTCAAACACATTTGAATCTCTTTGGATCTACTTGGTGGCCTCGTATTTATTACTATCTCGAGTGTTTTATGGAGTTAAAGAAATAAAACAACAACAGAAAACAACAACCTGAGAGTGAAACTGAGTCAACAAATACCACAGGTAGTCCAAGCTCTACTCATGGCAGCTTTGCCAATCAGTTTTATTGGAAATCCTAAAAACACAATTTCTCTGAAAATTCTGAATAAAGTTTACTAAAACAATCACAGTGTGTTTTACCATACATTCTTCACATCTGGAGTGAATTTCAGCTCATTTTAATCATTTTGGGTATTTGTTTTCCAAAATGATTAAAATGAGCTGAAATTCACCCCAGATGTGAAGAATGTATGGTAAAACACACTGTGATTGTTTTAGTAAACTTTATTCAGAATTTCCAGAGAAATTGTGTTTTTAGGATTTCCAATAAAACTGATTGGCAAAGCTGCCATGAGTAGAGCTTGGGCTACCTGTGCAAATACGAGGAATTCAAACAAGATTAGTGAAGGTAAAGCGTGCATAGAGTATGGTTCTTTTTTTTTCGCCAACGACTGCAAAGTGTGCGAGGATTATTTTTCTTAGATGTTTACATTCCATCCTTGAACTGCCTCTCAGTTGTTTGACCGAATTTGATTCATTGAAAATTTGTCGCTTGTTTGTAGTCGTTTCTCAAAACATTTGCAATAAAAACCGACGAGTCGTGTTGGGACCGTTGAAGTCAATTTTCAGTTCGGCCATATATTTGTGTTTTATTACTTAAGCTTAATTATGCCAGGACAAAGCACATACATGATCTTGTGAATAGTTGGATCTGATGAGCTTGATAAGTTGCTTGATAATTTCTTTGAGTGGATCGTTTTTTTCTCTTGTAAAAACCCCAGCTCGCTTTCTTTCTCGGCTTTTGATTTTTCTATATATTTTTTTCGCGGTCATTCGTGATTTCACGGCGTTGTTAGCAAGTTTTACCAAGCGTAATCAGAAGTACCGGGTAGGGTTTCAATTTGGAAGGGATTTCGTCCTCTAAATGACAGGAATTATCTTTATTATATTCCCTTGATTTTACACCATTGTCAATCGTACCATCGTGAGTCCCATCGCGATGAATTACTGACCTGGTCTTCAGTAAACCGACTAATCGGAATGCGTGCATGGAATCAACCAATCACAACTTGTTGCTAAAAATAGCAAAGCTAACAATCTCTGATGGGAACACGTATATTAAGAGATGGACTCCCCTAGTAATTTTCCCCTGCCTATGTATATAACCTAAGGAATTAATTCCGTCATTGTAAAACAAAACGCCACTTTCTCAGTAAACTTCCATCTCTCTCCTTGCCGCATTTTCGTGAATTCTTCCCTTTCTCTTCCTTTACTCGCAGTAAAAATCGAAAAATTTTTAAAAACAAAAACGAAAAACTTAAAAACAAAAACGAAAACCTTAAAAACAAAAACGAAAAACCAATAAACAAAAACGAAAAAAATAAAACAAAAACGAAAAACCTTAAAAAAAAAACGAAAAACTTAAAAACAAAAACGAAAAGCAACGGCAATTTGAATTCGACTATTTTAGGAACTGACTGGGTTTTTTTCGAACGCACGACCGAGATGTATTATGGGTAATCACGGAACTATTCGTGCTCGACTGAACCACCAATGAACATTGACAACGAAGACTCGCCTATCCTTCTCTTTCTCTACATCCAGTTTAAGATCATTCAGTGACTACAGCTCGATCCAGTAACGACCCAGTGCAACAACCGGTCGAGAGGGCCTGGGTAGGAGTTTGCTGAACATAGTTTCCGGTCACTGTGTCGCCATGTTGTTGCAGCCTATAGCATGCAGCCAACTATCCGTTGCGAGGATGAACGAAGATGCACGGTTTGCCATAGAACACACGAGTTGGAAATCTATGGAATCAAAAATGTCGAGTTAAGCAAGGAAAAAATAATGAAATTGCTTTTCTGTGCAAAATAAATATTTTACTCTATTTGGGCTCCCTGTGGTAAAAGCTCAAAACTTTAATGCCAAATTTCAACGACTTCCACCAAAGGGATTTTTTGGGACTTTTAGTATGTTGTTAACCAACCCTTTCTTAAATGCATGCAAGTGAAACAAATTCTGTTGCAATTAGTTGTGGGTTAACCCCAAAAATTTCGTAGATTGACTGGACTATAACCCCTGTGAGATTGTTTTAAAAATCTATTCAATATAAGCTGAATAGCTAGTTGGTGGGTTCAGTATTTTGTGATTTGAACCTTGCGTTTATGAGTTATAGAGGTTTGAAATCTCAATATGCAAATTTGATGACATCTACTAAGGAATTTCCCAACAAAACTTATTTAGACTTTTTTTCAAGAATAACTTATTTTTTGAAATGGGGAAAAAGTTATAAAATCATTCATAAAGACTGAAAATATTCTGTAAGTTTTCAAATGTCAATAATCAGCACAAGGGCGTTTTTGTATAATAAATGAAGTCTTAGTAGACGTCATCAAATTTGCATATTGAGATTTCAAACCTCTATAACTCATAAACGCAAGGTTCAAATCACAAAATACTAAACCCACCAACTATTCAGCTTATATTGAATAGATTCAGTTAAAACAATCTCACAGGGGTGGGAGTTCAGGAAAGGAGAGGAAAGATTCCTCTCTTCGATCATAGTTAGTAGAGGGGAATGGTTAGGAAGCCTTTTGTTATATTTCTTTGTTCTAGTCCTAATGTCATTATGATGTTGAACGGGTCCTGACCGTGCACAATGTTTGTTCAAATTCATTAGAAAATGGCTAAATGAATGAACCCAAATGTTCTCTATTGGATTACTTATTTAAATATTCTAATATATTTCATTTTGAATTGGAATATATCGCACAAGCAGCCAAAAGAAACGTTTGGGTTCAGTTGCTCAACCATATCAAATTAAGGCAAAACAATGACAAAACAAAAGATTTGTGCACGGTCACGGTTGAAAAAAACGAACAAAAACATATAACAAAAGGTTTCCCAACCAGTCCCCTCTACTAACTATGCTTCGATCTACTGCTTCTTCTTCTCGTTCTATACCGTTTCATTGATAGAATTCTTCGTTGGCCTAATTAGGTCTACAACAGTTCTGCTAAGTATTGAAGAAAGCCTCTCAGTTTGTTAATTCAACGTCTTTGGAACAATAATTGGCAAACGGAGCCTAAGTTCCGAGTGCTGGTTAGTTGAGGATCTAGAACAATAATCAAGTAAAACCATTTCTAAAGCTACGAAATCAAACACATTAGAATCCATCAAACGAAAATAAACAATTATTCACAAACGTAAATGAAGTTAGGATAAAAAGTTGATATGATTTCCTTATTTTCTAACGAAGAGTTGAGAAATTTCATTAAAACTAAAAAGCCTTTTGTCTCGAGAATTGAAATATAGAATTAATTTAGGAAGTCGTTATTGTTCCTTGTTCAATATCTCATTTATCTTAAAACTTTTACTGCATGAAATGATCTTGATTTTAACCGTACATTAATTGTACAAATTTCTGCATCTTATCGCTCCTTAATGAACGCCATTTCAATTCCAACAAAACTTAGTGAGAAATACAAAGTGTAATAAGGGTTTAAAAAAGTAGTATTTACTCTTTTATTAGCAGTTTGAGGGGAAGAATTCATTTCTTTCGCGCCAAAAGTCTCCATTGCATGAACGCGGCGCGCGCGTGCCCTACGATTTGATAAATTGACAGATAAATAAATGTATGTTTGCTAGAGCTCTTAAATCTACTGCCTCGCTGATGCGTCAGTGTCATTTTTCGCCCACTAGTTCGAATTAACGGTCGGAATATCTGTCGAGAAAAATCAATAATAGACGAAACATCAAGCAAACGTGAGGCCAGGTGCTTCCTGCTCATGGATATTTGGCGTTCTCTTAACAACGGCTATTTGTCATTAAGGATTTGGAAAGCTCTTGAGTTTTGAACGCTTCAGCAAAGCGTTTAGCTCCCGACCTGATGTCATGAAGGGATTTAATGCTATCATCCAGAGGCTTAAACTACCATCTTACTGTAAGTACAACGTGCTCATATATCATCGTGTTGTAGATCAACATCACCACTAAAGTTCCTAATGGTGTGAATTACTGCACATGGATCAAATTGACTTTTACTTTTCCCAATGTTTGCTTGTTCTATTTCTTGCATTTCGATGGCAAACTTTATAATCTTCAATGTAAAACAAAACACGAAAAAGCAGTTGATTTTGTTGTTGAATTTTAGCATTAAATATAGTTTCACGTAGAGAAAAAACACCTTGTATTAAAGGATTAGGAATTTCACTCAGTGATCAAAACATGATACCGTTGTTATTGAGATCACTCATTTACAACTCAAATCGTCGCATAAAAACCATAGTCTTGGATACGTGCAACCCCAAACAAACAGGCTTACGCACATCTAGTAAGTAAACAATAACAAATCACCCATCATCGTGGAACGATCGTAAGGAATTCATCGGAAAGCCTTATCGTCACTGACTTCGAAAAATCTTCCTTGGTGTCTGAAAGATTTGAGTCAAACATTCTCAGGATCCCAAAGGAATCTCTATCCCATCTAAGTAAGCAACTTGTTATTACTACTCTTAAATAATTGATGTTTTGTTCTCAAAACCAAACGCGGTGGTTTCATTGAGGTTGTATGTATTCGTTGCAGAAAATCTTGCAAACCGTTTTTGATTGACGTTCGTAAAAACGCTGAAATATGACCAACTTTCACAATGCTTTTAAAATCCCAATCCTTTCTGGTTAAGTACCATACACCACTTGAAGACACTAAATAGATTATTATAGATAAACGAAACGTACAATATCCAAGGTAAAACACAGTCATCGCTCAAATTTAGACCGATCCTCAATAGGAAATATCTCGTCTTTGCACGAGGGATTCTTTTAACGTTGCTGAGCTTCGCTAAGGTGAGTTTCTGAGTCTATAATTACTTCCAAGTATCGATAATCATTGCTATACTATTCTTCTAAGGTTTTAAGAGTTCTTCAGGCTTGTATGTTGAGACAATCGTAAGTGCACATTATGTCGTAGCGAAGACTGGCGAGGACTAATTCAGTCAAAGCCGGAAAACTAACGGACAGCTCTATAAGAAAATGTTGCAGGAAAATCCATGAATGATTGAAAGGTGATATTTTAAGACGCGGCAACTGAAGAATAGAACAAAACAACCCAAGATATAAAGAGACAACCACGAGACATATTCACAAGCCGTTAGTTAAATTAAACGTGGGTGTTAGTTG
Organism: Actinostola sp. cb2023; assembly: GCA_033675265.1. NCBI lineage: Eukaryota > Metazoa > Cnidaria > Anthozoa > Actiniaria > Actinostolidae > Actinostola > Actinostola sp. cb2023. The sequence continues at coordinate 488,816 of JAUJYZ010001372.1, forward strand.
TTTAATACAACAAAGTGTTGTCTCAGCGCCTGCCTGAGTGGTCTTGCGTTATAGTTTAGTAATATAAGATGGTATCGTGAAGCGGCAAGCCTCGTTCAGTGACGTTGATCCCCCTTATCACTCGAGTACTGTTTAGATAAACTTTTATCTGTTAATACATTTATCGTTGCTACTGTATTCACTAATACAACCTTTACTGACTGAAACAACGTTATCTTGTAGTTGTTAACGCTATTTTTCAGCTCCGGTCTGCGGTCAGTTTAAGAAGCATGAGATATTCAGTATTTTGCATTCCGGATCGAAAATGAAACATTGTCCGTTTATTTATAGTTATTACTGTTTATTATAGTTGCTATGGTTACCCTAGACATAAGAGACGGTGATCACGTGACGACGATCACGTGTCGATTAAAGTCACGTGACCAGCGGTAGTGTGAATTATTACTCGGGCACTTCCGAAGGAAGCCCGAGTTATTTCGGAAGTGCCCGAGTTATAAAATGCGTTTTTCGGTAGTCGTCGTCGTCGTAGTCCGGTCAAAGAATGACGAAAGTATGCGACGTATTTAATCGTATCGAGTTTCAAGATTACTCAACAGATAAGAAAAAAACAAACGACACACAGGACTCAAGTAGATTTGAATCTTAGTTTTGAAAGCAGCTGTAGATCTTCAAGCTATTAAAGGTCAGGATTCTAGTTCATCGTTCAATGACTAGAAGTGGTAGAAGGACTAGAAGCTCGCTTAAAATATATTTAACAAAAACAAACGTGAGGGCGTTATCAGAACCATCTGACCTATGCAACCTCAAGACGTATCATTTTCAATAACTCATGATGAATGTTTATTTTATTCCACGTTTGAAAAATTCACAAGGAAAAGGAATCGTAAAAATCGTACTTCAAAACTACATCAAAGCAAAGGCGAGAAAGGTCAATGTTCGAAAATCCGTGTTCTTTTCAGTACGATGACAGTTGTATGATCCTTGTCTGAGTCATACATTTATTACGCGATCTAATTTTAGAACCGCCACGTTAAGCGCTATTTAAAACAGAATTTCCACGCTCAAAACAGGTCAGTGAACGGCAAAAATACAATCGAAATCAAAACGTCATTAGATTTCAGGGATCTGTTACAGAAGAAGACGCTCAATGAGCGTATAGTCGGGTATTTAATATGACAATGATAGTTGCGTGACAAGAAAGATTATTTGTATCGATGAGTATCGATAAAGATCTCCGATTGTTCGAAGTACGTATATCATACGTTTTCAAACGTACTTGAGGTCACTTGAGGTTGCATATTGATGGCGCCAGAAACGGGTCGAATAGTTTTATTCGACGTTCGAACCGTAACTCGAACCCGAACTCGAACTCGATTCCAAACTCGACGTTTCGGGATCTGAAGCTAGAGAGCGGGCCTTTACACGAACTCATCAAAATCAAATCAATTGAACTCAAAGTCAAAAGGTAATATATCAAATGAACTCAAAGTCAAAGGCAAATCAAATGAACTCGACACATACATGTATATACATAGTCTCCCTCGTCACGCAACTGTCAGTCATTGTCAGGTCTCTCCTCACGCAACTGACATTGTCCTTGTCATAAGCCCGAGTGTACGCTCATTGAGCGTCTTGTTTATACAATCAATCCAAAAAAAGTTGTCCGCAAATATACATTTATACTGTAAGTACCTAAATAGCAATGCTTTTGGTCAAGATTACTTTTAGGGGATGCTTGTGAAAATATGTTTTTCTTGTACCTCACACAGCAAGTAAAGATGATACAAGAAACTGGAACGATTGAGCAAAAGCAAATATTTATTTTTTATTTGTATAGAAATTTGGAATGTCCGGCATTAAAAATTAGTTATTCCAAATTTAAAATATATTTCTTCTTGCTGAATGAGGGTTTATCACGTATTTTCAAAACTCATCGGACAAAATATGATTATCATAGCTGGAAAGAGCTCGTTGAAATTAGTAAAAATGTGAAGTTTGGAAAAGATCGCTTCACAAATTGCGAAGATATGAATTTTCAAAAATCGAAATTTCGATTTCATACAACTGTCCTATGAGTTTTGAAATTATGTGATAAACCCTCATTGTTCCAGTTTCTTGTGTCGAGCTTTTAGGTGTGGGATATCGGTTATTTCATCAAAATGATTGCAGTTTTTAGAAACTCTTGTCGTATCACACAACAATAGTTTTCCTGTGTTGCTAGTAGTTACTATGACAACGCTGTGTTGATTGTCGTGGAGGCTTGGTGACGAACGGGAAAACGTTGTCCAAATAAGGAAATGGTATAGAAGCAATTGTTATTATGAACGGTAATTTTATTTCCACGGGAATTACTGAATGATTCATATAACGTCCATGATCTTTAATGGGTTTTCTTTATCAATTAGTTAACTTGTCATCAATCAGTCTAATTTGTAAATTCTTATCTCGGGAAGTCCTCAAACCAAGGAGCAGACACTCCGCCTTCTCGCACGCTTCACTTTGCACTCTGGCACTGGAAAAAAATGCTCTTCAAACTTTGGAAATTCATTGGAAATTCTTGGAGATTGTCCAAAACTGGCTTTCAATTTCCAATGAATTTCCGGCAACGTACGATTTAATGAATTTCCAACGAATTTCCAATAAATTTCCAAGGAATTTCCCGATGAATTTCGAATGAAATCCAATGAATTTCCAACGAAATTTCCAAAGAATTCCCAACGAAATTTCCAATGGATTTCCAATTAATTTCCAACGAAATTTCCAACGAATTTCCAACGCATTGAATTTCCAACGAATTTACAACGCATTGAATTTCCAACGAAATTTCCAACGAATTTCCAATACCGATTTCCAACGAATTTGCAAGGTTTGAAGAGCGCGCGCAGTGGTGTTTAAGATTTGCAAAACCTACGACGGCGACGTACACCGGAAGTGTAAATAACTTCTGTTCGGAGTTTCATATCTTCATAGTTGGTATTCCTTGTGGATGAAGTAACTTCACAGGCTTAGGCTTGGACTAAATCTCTAATGTACGAAACCCCGAACAGAAGTTATTGACACTTCCGGTTGACGTCGCCGTCGTTGGTTTTGCAAATCTTAAACTGTGGTTACTCTACCAAATCCATGTTTTCGTATATTTTAAAACCCTTTATTGTCTTAGTTTAAACAATTCTGGCAAAGCAAAAAACAAATAATGAAAAAAATTAACTCTGACTGAAAAACTGTCACGTGACAATCACAAAACCTGTCTAATTCTTTGATTAAATAACCTGAAACTCACGTTATATGGTAAATTTCTGAATACATTTCCTTTTCCAAATACACCTGCATATATTTACTCAATAATGAAACGATAAACAATTACTTAAATCATCAAGTCATTTGAGTCAAGTCACGTGACAATCAAGCAAGCGTTTTACTCGGAGAGAATTGTCCCGCATTGATTGGCTAAAATGTTCTGTAATATACGTTTTTAGGTGCTGTAGTGAAACTTGTGAAATGCACGTCTATTATACAGACACTTTATACATCTATTTGAAAAAACGTTGTCGGTGAACTTGACCGTCAAGCCTACGTGACCAGACCGAAAGGGAGCATGGATATGTCAACATATTTTAATTCTGACATGACCAAGTTAAGTTCTGCGTTGTGCTCTCGCTTGATGGTTATAAAAGCACAAATAGACATTCATGATCAGATGTTGCTCAACGTGATCATAAACATCAAAATGTACCATCTACCCATGATCCCTTTCGGTCTAGTCGCGTACGCTTGAATTAAGTTCACAGACAACGTTTTGTGAAATAGGTATATATTATCATCATCATCATCATCATCATCTCACTGCGCCACCTCGCATGATTATCGATTATTACAACGCCTACTGTGATTGGCTAATTTATGAATTATGAGGAGATTTTTAATTTTACGAACGCCCGTATTGGGCGCCAAAAACCAATAAGCTGGGAAATATGTTTTGTACAAGGCTATAACTGCTTTTAGCAAAGAGTTCAAGTTATTTGTGATGGTTTTGAGCAGTAAAGTGGAATTAGAGTGTTAATGGTCGATAATCCAAAGTGAAAATTTGAATCGAAATCTAGGGCTAGATCTGTGTATAATAATTAATAATAATAATAATAATAATAATAATATATATTATATATTTACTATTGTAGCTAATGTTTTCCCCTGAAATACTTCAAATTTGAAAACGGGGGTAAAATGACTTTGTGCAACGCTAAAACAGTTTTAATTTTTAATAGCTTGCGCTTAGTTAAAATAAAATTAGAGTGTTAATCCAAAGCGAAAATTGAAATCGTCAAACTGTCCAAAAGGGCTCGTTTTTGGCGCTTTTGTCGGACACCACGCGATGTTGAAATCAACCACCTCTTAATAATAATAATAATAATAAGAAGAAGAAGAAGAAGAAGAAGAAGAAGAAGATTCTTGTTGATACATTTGGCCGTATATAAAGTTCAGCGATAACATATTAAGACAACGTTTCGACGTACTAACATCAATATCAAGTCAAAATTCTAAAAAAAGTGATGAGGTTTATATAAGCTAGTGTTCAATATAAGCTAGTGTTCAAAATAAGCTAGTGTTCAATATAACTTATATAAACCTCCTCACTTTTTTAGAATTTTGACTTGATAATGACGTTAGTACGTCGAAACGTTGTCGTAATATGTTATCGCTGAACTTTATATTGAAATAATAATAATAATAATAATAATAATAATAGTCAATAGCAATAAATAGTAATAATAATAATAATAGTAATAATAATAATAGTAATAGTAATAATAATAATAATAATAATAATAATAGTCAATAGCAATAAATAGTAATAATAATAATAATAGTAATAATAATAATAATAATACTAATACTACTAGAGTGCAATTTAGAAAAGCTTGAAAACTAAATAACTAATTAGTACTAAATAGCACTAATGAAACAATAGAAAATAATAGAAATAGCACTATTTAGTACTATTTAAAATTAGTACTATTTCACGCTTTTCTAAATTGCACTCTAATAATACTAATAATAGTAATAATAATAATAATAGTCAATAGCAATAAATAGTAATAATAATAATAATAATAATAGTAATCATACTACTACTACTACTACTACTACTAATAATAATAATAATAATAATACTACTAATAATAATAATGATAATGATAATGATAATGATAATAATAATAATAATAATAATAATAATAATAATAGTAATAATAAATAGTAATAATAGTAAATTTTATATATTATATCTTAGGTGGCCTATAGTAGGGAATCTAGCTAGAATTCTCTTTTAGGTCCACCTCAGATTCATTAGATTCATGTGTGAATGTAATGTATTTGAAATTTGATTAAATAAATAAATAAAAATAATTAATAAATAAATAAAATAAATAAATAAAATAATAATAATTAGATATTAATAATGTATATATCTTAGATTTTAGATGAGGGCGACAGGTTTCTCAGTGTCAACTATCACGTGATACCCTCATTAAATAAAGTTAATTATTATTACTAGAGCGCGCGCTGTGATTGGATACTTTACAAATAATAATTAAATGATGCACAAAATATAAACTGAAGGGTTATTCATCTCACGATACACTGATATACCATGCATGTAGTACAGCAGAGAACATGATTGACTCTCATCTATATATCACATGCTGACATTCATTCAAAATGTCAGCACCATGTAATTATACTGCAGCTGACGCACTCTGAAAGCTACATAAATATTCATGTTAAATTCACTGTCGTGCTGTTTCCAAAAAGCAGTTGGAGAAATATGTATGTTCTATGAATTAGAATTCAGCTCGGTTGTACAGGACTTCAACGAGTGACCAGTGGGGGCAATCGGTCTAGACAAACTACTCAGACAGAAAAAAATGCCGGGGAGGTGTAGACAGACCGGCAAGGCGGCAAGGGAGCGTTTTGTTTGACAGCAGCCATAAATAAATAGAAAATCAACAAACGAACGATTAAACGAAAAGAATACAGATCAGGAAATGACAAAAGATTACCCGAAGAGTTGAACAAAAAAAGAGGTCAAATAATAATGAATTTAACTACAAGAATCTTACTCGAAGGACATTCTGTCTGTACATTCTGTCTGTACATAGCTAGTCTTGTTTATTACTCAGACAAACCTAATTTCAATTCCTTTTGTTTTCAATAACATTTTAACTAATAGAAAAGAAACTAAGAACCTTAATATGATTAAAGTTAATTGCAATCTTATATGTAGTCGTGTATTCATAACTTATCTTCTGTATTGAAAAAGAACGATGACCAAGACGCGATTAACGTAATTTAAAGTCACAACGACAAAACCATGCGAAAAAAGTATGTCTAAGAATTCCCTAAGACAAATGGCCCCTATGTAGAGCAACAGAGATAACAGCGTAGTTATGGTGTAGGTCACACTAACTGGTCACCGCCCTCAGTCTTAGCTTTGTGCCCAACGGCTACCTCCCTTTGTAATAAACTTACAGTCAGTTTTTAAATGAGTTAATCTGTCCGAATTCTTTGAAATTCAAATAAATCAAGTCCAAATTGATTATCAAGATTGATGCCAGTGGGTTTGTTCGCCAAATCTGATTCCTCCTTGTTGAAACTAAATTTCTTCTTCAAACTGCACCTTCCTGGTGTTGTGTTTAAATTATGACTCTAGTGATTGTCGTAATGATTCGTAAAAACGTCGAAATCTGTGAGGGTATTTGATTCGTGATAGACGCTGGTCATCCAATCACCACATCGTTAAACATGCTTGAGATCAGGGTTGATTCCCACAGGCCTTTGGTGTTGAGTTTCAAGTGCGGCGTCTATACACGAGTTAGTCAAACGGCCAACAGTGGAGAAATTCTAATTACTGATCATTATCAATCTACACCCCAGGAGCTTTGGATTGTCTTGTCTTGTGCCGAGCCCTCCCACTGGTTCATTCTAGCGATCGTTTCGCCCATTGGACGTATCGGCGTGGACGTTTATTATGGAGTCTTTTTAATATCTGTCTCCTAATTGTATTGATTTTCAGCGCATTGGTTATCAACTTGAAAGAGGCTATTACGGGGTCATTGTGCCTTTACAGAGAGAAGTCAAGCTGCGTTTTGCGCTTGAGGCCGCACAAAGTCACGGACGAGAGTTTTGGACTAAAATAAGGTAAGACGCCGCTCGAAGTAATGGTTAAAATCATTACTGTTTGTGTTCAAAAGGAGTTTTAAAAGTCTAACGTTGTTAACGGGTTTGAAAAGGCTCTCAGAGGCCCACAAATTGGCTGTGTTGTTTCCGAGTAACGATGCATATATGCAGTTGGTTTTGACATTATTCAAAGTTCACAAATAAAAGATGTGGTTTTAATTCGATCGTGATCGAGGAGATATAAGACGTTCCTGTTTCTGTGACTTTAATTAGTGTTCTCGATCGTAAACAAAACGGGATATTAGAGTGTTGGCCTTGGAAAGCTTTCAAACACAGCGTAATTAAACCACGGTACACATGGCATTCTTGTGATGGCTCACCAAGATGCAAGGATATTCGATGGCCATGTTGTACGCAGAGTGACTTCGGGGTTTTTTTTCTTCAAAAATTCAATCTAAAAATTCTGTACAATCCAAATTGAAGACTTCGTTAATTAATAGAGTACTAGTTAGTGGACTTGTGATGGTGTCACGGTATATGAATGGCGCAAATCACCATTGTATATACAGCAGGCACTACAGTGCAAGCAGCTAGTATCTGTGAAATGACGTTGTTCTGGGGCCAGATAATATCAGGCGACGACACGATGAATCCTTTTTAAGTTACAATGCCATTCAACAAGGTTACTAATGTAGAACACGATAAGCCTTGTATTGCCAATAAACGGCGTTTTCAACAGCTTTAAAGCACAAATCTATGAGAAGAAACTAAATGCCATACTAATGTAGAACACGATAAGCCTTGTATTGCCAATAAACGGCGTTTTCAACAGCTTTAAAGCACAAATCTATGAGAAGAAACTAAATGCCATACTAATGTAGAACACGATAAGCCTTGTATTGCCAATAAACGGCGTTTTCAACAGCTTTAAAGCACAAATCTATGAGAAGAAACTAAATGCCATTTATATTTCCAATCGTTTACCTGAAGAACTGAACATGTATGTCATCATTTACGTTGGGTAAACTTGCGTCTCGCGGAGTCCCAAGACAGTGTGTAGGCCATTTTACCTGAGTTATTGAACAGGCGTGTTAATGAAGGACGATTAAAGTCTGGCTTTTACTATAGCGACGCAAACAAAGGCGCTTATTTTGGCTGTGAAAACGGGCCTGACAAAAGCGTAAGCTGACAAGGATCAACTTTTTCATTTCCTTCTGCTTGCGCTTCTGCTTGCGTCGGACCGTTTTCACACGACACAAGTTTCTTATGCTTGCGCTTCTGCTTGCGTCGGACCGTTTTCACACGACACAAGTTTCTTATGCTTGCGCTTCTGCTTGCGTCGGTCCGTTTTCACACGACACAAGTTTCTTATGCTTGCGCTTCTGCTTGCGTCGGTCCGTTTTCACACGACACAAGTTTCTTATGCTTGCGCTTCTGCTTGCTCGGCGTTTTCACACGACACAAGTTTCTTATGCTTGCGCTTCTGCTTGCGTCGGTCCGTTTTCACACGACACAAGTTTCTTATGCTTGCGCTTCTGCTTGCGTCGGTCCGTTTTCACACGACACAAGTTTCTTATGCGTCAGCTTGTGTCGTAGTTGGTTTATTATACAGTGAGATTATTCAGTGGCTTCATATTCACACGCCGTGTCTCCCGGCGACATAGCGCGCGAGATACTTTACTCAAAACGAATGCACAGATGCACGCACGCACCCAGGCGAGTATAGCTCGTATACTTCAGGGCGTTTCCCACCTCTAAATGAACGCAGCATGTGTCGACAACTTCATAACCATGTAGTATCGAAGGGATATCATGAATGTTTGACGATGCGCATCGAAAGATTCAAGAGAAAATAGAGCCCAGTAGGGCGGTAGTATATACTAAGACTGAAAAGCTCGCTTCCGGCTCGGTGTTTTGGAACAAGAAATATGAAACATCAATGTTTGAAAAGCGTACTCGTATCTACAAATAAACTCTTCATGGAAGTTGCTCTATGCAGAAGATAAACCAACTATGAAGCAATAGAGACAACCATCAGACAAACACTACAAACAAACTCTTTATGGAAGTTGCTCTATGCAGAAAATAAACCAATACGAAGCAATAGAGACAACCATCAACAAACACAGACAAACACCTACAAACAAACTCTGTATCGCAAAAGTTGCTCTATAAACACAGAAGATAAAACAAACCAACTATGAAGCAACTACGAAGCAATAGAGACAACCATCAACAAACACAGACAAACACCTACAAACAAACTCTGTATGGAAGTTGCTCTATGCAGAAGATAAACCAACTATGAAGCAATAGAGACAACCATCAACAAACACAGACAAACACCTACAAACAAACTCTTTATGGAAGTTGCTCTATGCAGAAGATAAACCAACTACGAAGCAATAGAGACAACCATCAACAAACACAGACAAACACCTACAAACAAACTCTTCATGGAAGTTGGTCTATGCAGAAGATAAACCAACTACGAAGCAATAGAGACAACCATCAACAAACACAGACAAACACCTACAAACAAACTCTTTATCGAAGTTGCTCTATGCAGAAGATAAACCAACTATGAAGCAATAGAGACAACCATCAACAAACACAGACAAACACCTACAAACAAACTCTTTATGGAAGTTGCTCTATGCAGAAGATAAACCAACTACGAAGCAATAGAGACAACCATCAACAAACACAGACAAACACCTACAACAAACTCTTTATGGAAGTTGCTCTATGCAGAAGATAAACCAACTACGAAGCAATAGAGACAACCATCAACAAACGCAGACAACGGAAAAATAAATTTATCCTTCATCACAACAAAACTGATATCAAAACAAAAAGAACGATTAATATTCAGTAATATTTTCGGATTGGGTCCCGGTGGTGAGCCAGCACCACGCCCATGGTTTGGACCACATTTAGTTGACGCTATTTTTACTTCTTGTCAGTGATGTTTGCATTCACCTTAAAGATTTAGTAGGAGGACTCTGATCAAAATCGACCCTTCTTGGAGTGACTTTTCTCCAGCGTCTACTAAAAGTATATAGTTAAACTAATAAAAATACGAAACATTTTTGTTTTTGGTCCAGAGAGTGTCGAGAAATCCTCATGAGAAGAGGCCGAAATCACCCGTACGCCATGTTGGTTTTGAATAAACGAGCCCGTGATAAACAGACAGCGGTTGGTCTCTGTGACGTCATGCAATCAACCCATTGAACACGTCCGTACATTCACATACAAAGTCTTGTAAAATACTACCCAGTTTTATTGATGTTTCTTCGTCTTATTTTGTAATTCAGCCGTCCAATACATTTTTCAGGCAGTTAGGGCTCATCACCTAGCACCAGGAGTTTCTAACTGGATAGAACTGTGATATATATCATGCTAAACGAGCCTGAAGTTTTTGAGAATACTTCGTGTCAGTCTTGGCCTTTAATACGACTTAAAATGGATTTGAGATCTAAATGTTATCATATCAAATCGGCAGCATACAGATTTGTAAGCATATCCCAAGTAAACGATTTTCTTATGAAGTATTCGTGAAAGCCGAAAACCAGAAATATTTAAGGATTGTAAAGTTTATATTGGGACTGTGAACAAGTTACAATGCCGAGACACTCACAGACTTTATATATGTTACGACACTTTTAATTTTCAACACCAGAATCATTGGAAATTGATAATAAAATGCATAGAATGAACAGTTTTCATTCAGATTGCTTTCTAAAAAAAATTATGAGATAGGAGTTTTAAAATCTGTCACGGTCCGTACAACTGTGCGGCAGTGTGTTGACAATCGTGCAAAGCAGATGATGATCATCCTGAAGTACATTTCGTGACTACTACATTTACTGGTAGTATTTATAGGAGACTATTAAATTGTGAAGTATTTATATACATCAGATTCGTGGATATATTCAACTTCTTTTAGTTTTATACCGAAAAATAATTATTGAGCAGATCAGTCATCATGCAACATGATAAACCGTATGTTTCTAGTACGTACTCATAATTACCGGTCACGCTCCTGCCCTTGAAGAGACTTCAGATGATGAATTCGTGGCATAAATATGTCGAAATTAATCTTACCAGAAGTCCCAACGCACACTTTAGATCCTCTTATATGTTAGGATATGGAAGAGTATAGCAACTTGATTGTATATTTTGCTATTTGGCAATCAAATTAATATTAGAATGGATAAAGCGTGATTTTCTGTGGATATTTTCAGAGACCTCCATACTCTAGTCTCAATCGCATCCGTTTTTAGTTCCGTCACGTAACGCTCTCGGCCCACAAACGTTTGTGGGCCGAGAGCGTTACGTGACGGAACTAAAAACGGATGCGAAGGACACTATCCATACTCATGCTCGAGAATCCAGCGGTGCTCTTCGGCGTGGGCTCGGAATTGGGCTCGGATTCCGAGCCCACGCCGAAGAGCACCGCTGCCTTCTCGAGCATGCTCCATACTTTGCCTAGTCTCCTACGCAGCCGTCTTTAGTTCCGTCACGCTACGCTCTCGGCCCAATGTGGGCCGAGAGCGTAGCGTGACGGAACTAAAGACGGCTGCGTAGGAGACTATACTTTGCCTTGTAGCCGAATATTTGGGTTGATTGGATGACGGACGTCACTACCGTCCGTCTCCCTCCAAGTTTTGGATTTATTCACTGGCCTCGCCGAAAGAAAGAGCAAAAAATAGCACTTGCCGTTGAAATTTCGAAAATCCGTTTGGTGGAGTTATTATTGATAGCTTCAAGATTGTAATTACGGAGTTTTAGCTGGTTTAAAAGTTTGAGGTATTTTGATCAGAGTCCTGAGTTATGTTAATACGATCAGTATTGGCTGGTCAACGCTTCAAGTACAACAACAACTGACACCATATGTTGGTGCTGTAAGGTTCTAGAAGTTGGTTGTTGTTTTTTTTATTTTTTTTATTTATTTATTTAAGTGTTTTAAAATGGAAAACCTCTGCACAAACTCGAGCACATACCAAAACCAGTTTTCATTCACAAAGACATCGAACGCAAACAATTCGCCTAAAATTGAAGATGTATAGAATGTAGAAACACTTGAGCTTGAACATATACGTGTCAGGTGGTCAGCCTTTTAAATATTAAAATCGGCAGTATAGAAGTCAATAACCCACTCCTCGCGGCTTACGAAAACAAACCACATACACCGCTTGGTTCAAATGCACGATTATATTGTAATGTGGTAAGAGAGTCTACCCTTTCGTTCTAGCTCACAACGCAATTAACTACCAATTTAAAGGCTTGTTTTCTCTGGAATTATAAAGGGCAAACTTTAACCGACTCTGTCCAAACATAGCCGAGTTCTTTCGATGATCGAAGGTTCTATAGAACTGAGCATTCTAAATTAGAGGTAAATCTAATTTGTGTCTGTGTAGTCGTGTGTTCCCTTTTTAAAATGTGTCTGTTTGGCTTCAAAGATTGATGCATTGCGGTGACGCTCATTTTCTTTGTCTCGCTCTTTTTTTGGTCTCAAATCGTACTTGTTTTGGTCTCAAATCGTACTTTTTTTTGTCTCAAGTCGTACTTTTTTTTGTCTCAAATCGTCCTTTTTTTTGTCTCAAATCGTACTTTTTTTGTCTCAAATCGTACTTTTTTTGGTCTCAAGTTGTACTTTTTTTTGGTCTCAAATCGTACTTTTTTTGTCTCAAATCGTAAATTCTGCTAAGTCTCCGGCGGCCATGCAACTCATCCAGACAAAACAGTTATTTAAACCTATTAATGCGTCCATGATATCTTGTCCCGAACTTAGTCGGATTAGCGGGGATTCCTAACTCTCCTTAATATATTTATATTATTATTATATATGATACCCTACTACCTAATCGCATAAACGCTCTCACTTGGTAAACGATGATTGAAAAGAAAACTACCGCAAATCTGTCTGGTAAAACAGCATATGACGATATGACGCGCGCGCGTTAAGTGTTTGGTGATATTGAAAAACCCAATATCAAAATTTGTCCCAAAGATTTTTTGATTTTGAGGCAGATAAAACATATATAGCCATGACAGTCGAAATAAAGCTGATGGGTTTTTCATGTTTGGTCAGTTACAATGGAACCACTTTATTAATTCTTGTTAAAATTCCCTTCCATTGGTGATGTCAAGTAGCCATTACTAGACTAGACGTCCGTGTAAAAAAAAAAGAAAAAAAAGCTCTTGTCATCGCGGTAATTGGTTAGTATGGTAGTAAGTTACTGTTCCTCCAGAATGCAACACGGAAGTGTGTATATCTGGAGGCGTTTAATAGAATACCGTGGCTACACGCAAAATATAATTGCTATAGATGCATTCATCGTTAATCAGTTAGTCGCTATTATTATACGCTGACGCGTAAACGTTGTAAACAAAAGACTAATTGTGTATAAAAGAATAAAGCTTTATGCATGAAACAATAACTCAAAACCCACCTTTTGGAGGCTTACATCGGAAATTATGCACGGTAGAAGAACCATTGATCTTAGCAACGACTGCTACTAAAAGCGAGCTGGTGAAAAGACACTTCGATTGAACAAATTGTTCAGTTTCAAGCTGCAGAGCAAATTAAGGTACACAAAGTTTGTTCTGTTGGCAAGCCAAAATCTGAGCTAAACTTGTTCTCTCGGATGTTTCGCTGATATGGTTCAGCCCTTGAAGCTGTTACTGTAATACCGCTAGACATAACATTCTATATAAAAGTAGAAAACAGTGCGTTACAACTTACAGGGCGTCGACTCCTGTCGTCAGCCTGCTTGTAAAGAACTGACAAATCGAAAACTCAAAGCGAGTCACCCAAACTGGGAATGTTAAAGTGCTGCTTCAGACATGAGATTGACACGTCTTGAGAACGCAGAAACATGAAAGTTAGTTTTCCTGAAAATAGTCACGGAAAAGGAATTATTTTTTATAATTATTTTTTGCCTTAATTTCGCATGCACTTTACGATCGACCAGATCAACAAATTACGTTTCGCTTAGAGATTATCATTTGTATTATTGACGTAGAACAACGCTGTGTATATACACAATGCCATTACCATAGTGAATTACACTTTATTGAGCAGCCGAAGTCAGTAAATGCCAGACAATTCACCGAGAAAAGTCGAAAAAGTTAATGATATTCAAGGCGGTGGGCTCTCAGTTAGTATTTAATCAAAATCTCTGCGGCTCACCGCATTAGATACGAGATTGACAGTAATTGAAGGCCCGGTAGATTGGTTTATAGTTTGCTTGTGGTGCCGTGTTTTGTTCACGCTTCGCGGAGTGTTAATTTAAAAGTGGAAAACATGATCGATAACTGAAAATCCACTGCAATTGCTGTGAGTTCAAGCCAGGTTATGAGCTGATTCAAGACGCATTGTCTGTCCAACCAACGACCAAAGGTAGAGCCACCACAACTCCAGCTTTTAAGTTATATTATGCATGCCTTTGTTATAGAAGCTCGGGAAAATTCGATTATTAAGCTATGTAATCTTTTCGTACCAGTTTCTTATTTTCGATCGTAGTCTTAAAATGAAACTGAAGGGGAGCACGGTTGAATATATAGCGGGTACTGATCAAACAACATCACCTTGGCTTAACGGTCGCCAAGGGAAGACTTTCTAAAGGATTATGGCAATGTAATTAGAATTCAGTTGACGAGCATTTCGTGTGTGTTGGCCAACAAACCACTGGGCGCTGGAAGTGTTTTTGTTCTCTATTCAACGGATTCGTCTAAAAAGCATTATGTATAATAGATCGGGTATGGAAAGAGGTTTGTGATGATTGTCTACAGTAGATCTTGCTTAGTTATATATTGACATAAAGGGTAAGGTTTATTTATCTATTTAGTTATTCCTTCGTTCATTCATTCATATATTTATTGTCAGTATATATATTTATACTGCAAACAGAGCATTTATTTAGAGGCGTTACTGGATACTCATTATATAAGTCCATCGTCGCTGCATAGTCCTTGAATAAATAACTTATGGATACATGAATGAATGGATGGATGAATGAGAAAAATGAATAAAGAGAGAAATAATTAATCAACAAATAGATATATGAATAGATACAGCGATTTGCAAAAATTCTGTAAAATCCTAATATATCGATATATAGTAATTTGCATAATCCTAATTCTTTGATTTTAGATATTATTAAACCTGAATCTAAACCCAATTAACATTTGTAGTATGTGTGTGAAAAAACAATTGAAAAATTTGAACTTTAGAGGGCTTATTCAGCAATTGTATGATGAAAATTATCCACAATGCACCCGATATATTGATATACAGTATATTGCTTTTACAGAATTTTTGCAAATCGCTGTATACATATGAATAGATAAAGACATAAATATATCAGAAAATAAATGAACGAATAAATTAATAATGATAATAATAATAATAATGATAATAATAATAATAATGGTTTATTCACAGCATTTCTACATGGTAGCTCTACATCTGTGAAAAGGAAACTAAACTGAGAGACCAAAAATAAATAATAATAATATAATAATGTTAAATTAATAATAATATAAAAAATAATGTATTTATTTCTAAAGCGCTGTTTCTCAAGGCTCGCTGTACAATATTTTTTAATTAATTTTAATTAATGAATAAATTAGGAAATGATAAGGAAATTAACAGCAGCAATGTCGAGCAAATTACCAATATTGTAAATTATCTCTCATAAAATTATTAAATAACACTAATACATTAATAATAATGATGGTCTAGACCATTATGCAACCAATCTAAAAATCAATCAATCGATTTGACGGCCATACACATCAATTTTAATTAATGAATAAATTAGGAAATGATAAGGAAATTAACAGCAGCAATGTTGAGCAAATTACCAATATTTTTAAAGTGGAGCACTCATGTGCTATTAAATAACACTAATACATTAATTATAATGATGGTCTAGACCATTATGCATTATTATCTAAAATTCAATCAATCGATTTGACGGCCATTATTATTAACACAGATTAAAATTAGTATTATTAGCATTGAAATATCTTCACGAATTTGTTAGTGGAGCACATCAATGTGCTCTCGGTGACATTATTATTATTATTATTATTATTATTATTATTATTATTATTATTATTATTATTATTATTATTATTATTATTATTATTATTATTATTATTATTATTATTATTATTATTATTATTATTACAATAAACACTGACATTAACAGCGGACATTAACTAGTCTGCGAACAGTCCCTCCTTTTCCCTCCAAACTCAGTGAAGACGAGTTTTTTTTTCCTCGCGCGTCCAGGATTGTTTTTCTCTCGTTCTGACTGAGTCTGGAGGGAAAAGAGGGACTGTTCACAGTCTAACATTAAAGCCGCATCTACACGAACAAGTTTTCCGTGACAAGTAAAAATTGACAATTTTTTGTCATCTACACGAGCAAGTTTTCCTTGACAAGGAAAATTGGCGATGTTTTTTGTCGTCTACACGAGCAAGTCTTCCTTGTCAAGGAAAACTTGTCAAGGAAAATTTGCTCGTTTAGATTCGGCTTAACAGACTTCCAACATCTACAAGAATAACTTTATCGGCAAAAAGCTTTCTTTGTCGTCGTTATTGCTATCTATGTGTGTGGGCGGCTGCACTAACGAGCTAACCGACTACTTGCTGCTGGAACATCAAGATACCAGCACGATTCTGCCTTACACTGCAGCCTGCAGCATTTACGGCTACAATTTCTATTCATCAGAGATGTTTGCGTGATGCGATAATCATGCAAATAGTTGGCCCTTGCTGTTCTGTCTGCGCTATCATAAAGCCGCATCTCACGAACAAGTTTTCCTTGACAAGGAAAATTTGCTCGTGTAGATTCGGCTTAAGAGTAAAAGTACGTGCGACTGGATTGAGGCAGTATTTTTACTTCTAGAATAAACGTAGACTTTCACAGGACTTACTACGGCTGAGAGCAAAAAAGTGAATAATTTTTGTTAATTTTCGCCCCAATCAAATCACCACCCCCCCCCCCCCCCCTTTACAGGAAGCATATCGACTCCCCCTCCTTCCCCTCCCCTCCCTTCCCATAAAGGGTACAAGTTTTCGACCAAAGCTAGCTCGCGTGAGAATCAACCACTTCATAGCTGCCGTCTTTTCGACACGTTGGCTGCTTTTTTATTAAGGTAATTCCTAGCTTATTTGAGATTTTTAATTACATCGGTGCTGCGTATTATATATCAAAATATCAAGGAAAGTTTATTGGCTAAATTTTGAAATATTTTGATGAGAAGAGTTGAAGCGTGCGATTTCTGGACGTTCGCAGAGGCAGTATGCATGTTTCATTAATATTTCAAACTTTGATTGATTTAGTAGTAATCATAGTCATTCAATTACTATTACTAAATTTGATTGATTTAGTAGTATAGCTTAACTAGTAAACTTCGAATTATATGTACGTTATGTTGTAAGGAAGAACTTTGAACCGAGAAAAAAGGTGTTTGATTACAACTTCCAGTTGCTACCACATTTCGCTAAAAATCTATAAATTGATATATTTGAAGAGCATCTAGCGCAAAAACAAGCATGGTGACCCCCTGTTTTTATTGCATTTTTGAAACACCCTGGGTATGTCAAATAACTGTACGAAGTTTCAGATCAAATTTATTTCAGCTTCTTTTTCTATGGAATCACCTTAAAATACGTTTTATCTCCAAACACTACTTGATTCAAGTAAACAGAACATTACTAGTAAAAATGGCTTTAAGTCCTTCCTATGTTTGTTGATTGTAACAGTACATGGCTTTTAAAGAGGTCGTTAAGACAAGCATGCATCAGTGTTCTCTGAGGGGGTACGTAAGTGCCCGTCACCCCGAGCGCTTTGTTGTCCAAGCCACACAGGACTTAAGTTAAAAATAGACACAAACGGCACGATGGAATAATTGGTGTTGGAAAAATCAATAAAGAAACACGAATTTGAATGGGAGTTGGTTTTAAAGAGCAAATATATACAACTCCACTAATACCCCATTCACACCAAACCTTGTTTAGTTAAACTGAGTTTTTCTCGCTTCTATAATTTGAGGGCATCCAATTTTACAAGCATCAAACAACCTGGAATTTATACTGTACAACATAAAGATATAATAATAATAATAATAATAATAATAATAATAATAATAATAATAATAATAATAATAATAATAAAATAATAATAATAATAATAATAATAATAATAATAATAATAATAATAATAATAATAATAATAATAATAATAATAATAATAATAATAATAATAATAATAATAATAATAATAATAATAATAATAATAATAATAATAATAACAGATAAATAATAATAATAATAATAATAATAATAATGGCCCTTTTCTAAGTCAGTAGGTTAGGATAGTTTACCAGCAGTTTTATGCCAAATATTGCGTGTCGTTGTAGATAATTTCCTAACCGGACCTGTTTAGTTTTTAAACTTGAATTTTTATTTTTTTTTTTTAAATTTTTTTAGTAAAAAAGCATTGAGTTTTTACCAGCAGTTTTATATTAATTATATATTGCGTATTCGTTTGTATTATAATTTTATTAACCGGATTATTGTTTAGTTATTACCACTATTATTATTACTTGAATTTTATTATTATTTTATTTTATTATTTTTATTATTATTATTATTATTATTATTATTATTTTTTATTATTATTATTATTATTAATTATTATTATTATTATTATTATTTTTATTTATTATCTTTTATATATATATATATTATATTATATTATTATACATATTGTTTTATTTTAATATCATTATTAATTGTTATTGAACAATTTTTAAATTTTATTAAATAAGGATTTTTATCTATTTTTATTATTATTTGTAATTTGTTTTGAGGAATAAAGTTATTATTATTATTATTATTATTATTATTATTATTATTATTATTATTATTATTATTATTATTATTATTATTATTATTATTATTATTATTATTATTATTATTATTATTATATTATTAAAACATTTTAAGCTTCGGTGTGAATGTTGTATTACACTCTTTTACTCCGAGGAAGTATTCACAACAACACTGAGAACAGAAGATAGTAATGCCCAGTTAGGTAGAATGAATATCGTGCAAAAGAACGTTCTAAATTTTCTGACGTTTTACTTTACCTCGTATTAAAACTAATTATGGCGGAACCTTGAAAAAAACATGGAATAGCATTGCTTCTAAGCTGATTACATTATTACGTAAAGTAGGCTTTAAACAACATATCATTTGCTCTTTTCTAAACATCCACTAATTACTTCGCCATACATTGTGTTTTCGGTTTCTTTAGATATTCATGAATTTAATTTCTTCATTAATAACTTTGTAATTATCAACTGAACCTCATTAATAATGCATGAGCAAAATTGGTCCAACCAGGTGTGTCGGATCGGTGACATGCATGGATCTTTATGTAATATATAGAGGTTATTAGTCGGTTAAGCATCTAATGTTTACGAGTCATTTGGTATTTTGGCGAGCCTTTAGGCGAGCCAAAATACATGACGGGATGGAGTTGTTTATATATATTTTGTCAAAGAAACTAGCTATTTTGGTGAAAGTAAAAAACAACAAATTACAGTGAAATTTCTGTACGAGCGCGCGCTAGCCAAAACTGTCAATCGCACGCTGATTGGCTAATTTTCATCAGTAAAAATTCTGCATGAACCAATTGGAAAGCCAGTTTGAAGTAACTATGGTCCCCATATTTCGCGCGTTCTTGTGCACTATTTCGTGCGTTCTTTGACTAAAAAATATAATAATGATAATTGAGTGTTTTTTAGATGATTAGGTAAATTGGGATGGAGTTTCATAAGACGTTTGTATGTATTTTTAAATAACATTAAAAATAGTACATTAGAAATATCACTAAATATCACTAAACAATAGAAAACATTAGAAATATCAGTATTTAGTACTAAATATCACTAATTAAACAATAGAAAACATTAGAAATATCAGTATTTAGTACTAAATATCACTAATTAAACAATAGAAAACATTAGAAATATCAGTATTTAGTACTAAATATCACTAATTAAACAATAGAAAACATTAGAAATATCAGTATTTAGTACTAAATATCACTAATTAAACAATAGAAAACATTAGAAATATCAGTATTTAGTACTAAATATCACTAATTAAACAATAGAAAACATTAGAAATATCAGTATTTAGTACTAAATATCACTAATTAAACAATAGAAAACATAGAAATATCAGTATTTAGAAATATCACTAATTTAGAAAACATTAGAAATATCAGTAAGTACTAAATATCACTAATTAAACAATAGAAAACATTAGAAATATCAGTATTTAGTACTAAATATCACTAATTAAACAATAGAAAACATTAGAAATATCAGTATTTAGTACTAAATATCACTAATTAAACAATAGAAAACATTAGAAATATCAGTATTTAGTACTAAATATCACTAATTAAACAATAGAAAACATTAGAAATATCAGTATTTAGTACTAAATATCACTAATTAAACAATAGAAAACATTAGAAATATCAGTATTTAGTACTAAATATCACTAATTAAACAATAGAAAACATTAGAAATATCAGTATTTAGTACTAAATATCACTAATTAAACAATAGAAAACATTAGAAATATCAGTATTAGTACTAAATATCACTAATTAAACAATAGAAAACATTAGAAATATCAGTAGTACTAAATATCACTAATTAAACAATAGAAAACATTAGAAATATCAGTATTTAGTACTAAATATCACTAATTAAACAATAGAAAACATTAGAAATATCAGTATTTAGTACTAAATATCACTAATTAAACAATAGAAAACATTAGAAATATCAGTATTTAGTACTAAATATCACTAATTAAACAATAGAAAACATTAGAAATATCAGTATTTAGTACTAAATATCACTAATTAAACAATAGAAAACATTAGAAATATCAGTATTTAGTACTAAATATCACTAATTAAACAATAGAAAACATTAGAAATATCAGTATTTAGTACTAAATATCACTAATTAAACAATAGAAAACATTAGAAATATCAGTATTTAGTACTAAATATCACTAATTAAACAATAGAAAACATTAGAAATATCAGTATTTAGTACTAAATATCACTAATTAAACAATAGAAAACATTAGAAATATCAGTATTTAGTACTAAATATCACTAATTAAACAATAGAAAACATTAGAAATATCAGTATTTAGTACTAAATATCACTAATTAAACAATAGAAAACATTAGAAATATCAGTATTTAGTACTAAATATCACTAATTAAACAATAGAAAACATTAGAAATATCAGTATTTAGTATTTAGTACTAAATATCACTAATTAAACAATAGAAAACATTAGAAATATCAGTATTTAGTACTAAATATCACTAATTAAACAATAGAAAACATTAGAAATATCAGTATTTAGTACTAAATATCACTAATTAAACAATAGAAAACATTAGAAATATCAGTATTTAGTACTAAATATCACTAATTAAACAATAGAAAACATTAGAAATATCAGTATTTAGTACTAAATATCACTAATTAAACAATAGAAAACATTAGAAATATCAGTATTTAGTACTAAATATCACTAATTAAACAATAGAAAACATTAGAAATATCAGTATTTAGTACTAAATATCACTAATTAAACAATAGAAAACATTAGAAATATCAGTATTTAGTACTAAATATCACTAATTAAACAATAGAAAACATTAGAAATATCAGTATTTAGTACTAAATATCACTAATTAAACAATAGAAAACATTAGAAATATCAGTATTTAGTACTAAATATCACTAATTAAACAATAGAAAACATTAGAAATATCAGTATTTAGTACTAAATATCACTAATTAAACAATAGAAAACATTAGAAATATCAGTATTTAGTACTAAATATCACTAATTAAACAATAGAAAACATTAGAAATATCAGTATTTAGTACTAAATATCACTAATTAAACAATAGAAAACATTAGAAATATCAGTATTTAGTACTAAAAATATCACTAATTAAACAATAGAAAACATTAGAAATATCAGTATTTAGTACTAAATATCACTAATTAAACAATAGAAAACATTAGAAATATCAGTATTTAGTACTAAATATCACTAATTAAACAATAGAAAACATTAGAAATATCAGTATTTAGTACTAAATATCACTAATTAAACAATAGAAAACATTAGAAATATCAGTATTTAGTACTAAATATCACTAATTAAACAATAGAAAAAACATTAGAAATATCAGTATTTAGTACTAAATATCACTAATTAAACAATAGAAAACATTAGAAATATCAGTATTTAGTACTAAATATCACTAATTAAACAATAGAAAACATTAGAAATATCAGTATTTAGTACTAAATATCACTAATTAAACAATAGAAAACATTAGAAATATCAGTATTTAGTACTAAATATCACTAATTAAACAATAGAAAACATTAGAAATATCAGTATTTAGTACTAAATATCACTAATTAAACAATAGAAAACATTAGAAATATCAGTATTTAGTACTAAATATCACTAATTAAACAATAGAAAACATTAGAAATATCAGTATTTAGTACTAAATATCACTAATTAAACAATAGAAAACATTAGAAATATCAGTATTTAGTACTAAATATCACTAATTAAACAATAGAAAACATTAGAAATATCAGTATTTAGTACTAAATATCACTAATTAAACAATAGAAAACATTAGAAATATCAGTATTTAGTACTAAATATCACTAATTAAACAATAGAAAACATTAGAAATATCAGTATTTAGTACTAAATATCACTAATTAAACAATAGAAAACATTAGAAATATCAGTATTTAGTACTAAATATCACTAATTAAACAATAGAAAACATTAGAAATATCAGTATTTAGTACTAAATATCACTAATTAAACAATAGAAAACATTAGAAATATCAGTATTTAGTACTAAATATCACTAATTAAACAATAGAAAACATTAGAAATATCAGTATTTAGTACTAAATATCACTAATTAAACAATAGAAAACATTAGAAATATCAGTATTTAGTACTAAATATCACTAATTAAACAATAGAAAACATTAGAAATATCAGTATTTAGTACTAAATATCACTAATTAAACAATAGAAAACATTAGAAATATCAGTATTTAGTACTAAATATCACTAATTAAACAATAGAAAACATTAGAAATATCAGTATTTAGTACTAAATAGTAAAACCATTTTCAGGGAAACCAACGAAGACTGATATTCAGTTTTATTGCTTTGATCAATAACGAGGAACCTTGCTACCATGGTTGCACCAATAACAACATGCTTCGCGCATGCGTACCTTCAACAGTAAATTCAGTATGAGGAGCTATAATATATCTCTATGGCAACTCAACAGCGGCAATAAGTCAAGAAATAACACACGAAACCGCTGCAGTGCTCGTGTTTACCGAAACACTTGTCGGACGTCAAAAATGCGTCACACACAGCGACTGAAAACATGGATGGTAATCGGTGAAATGCTCTTGTAGCTGTCTGAACATGGTGGATCTACTGCAGGAGATTGAATTCGAAGCGATATCGTGCCCAGTTCTTTACAGTTGAGTAGTCGACACTAGAACTCCGAGGAGAACTCCTGCGAGCGGCGAGTTGTTCAATTATAGGCGTTATAATGCCTACTTTAAACTACTTACAAACTTCCTCGGGGAAATAATGCATTCCATTTTCGATGGTGACTTACATTCAACCGACGAGCCGACTTATGACTTAATCCGTATGCATCAGAAATGTAACAGACATAACGGTGATGTTCTGGAACTTCTATGCGGAAATCAAAGACATTTTAAAAGGATATTTCTTTATGACTTGATCATACGAGAAATGTAACAGACATAACGGTGATGTTTTGGAACTTTCTATGCGGAAATCAAAGACATTTTAAAAGGATATTTCTTTATGACTTGATTGATCGTACGAGAAAATGTAACAGACATAACGGTGAAGTTTTGGAACTTCATCTATGCGGAAGTTGAAGACATTTTAAAAGGATATTTCTTTGTGACTTGATCATACGAGAAATGTAACAGACATAACGGTGAAGTTTTGGAACTTCTATGCGGAAATCAAAGACATTTTAAAAGGATATTTCTTTATGACTTGATCATACGAGAAATGTAACAGACATAACGGTGAAGTTTTGGAACTTCATCTATGCGGAAGTTGAAGACATTTTAAAAGGATATTTCTTTATGACTTGATCATACGAGAAATGTAACAGACATAACGGTGAAGTTTTGGAACTTCTATGCGGAAATCAAAGACATTTTAAAAGGATATTTCTTTGTGACTGACTTGATCATACGAGAAATGTAACAGACATAACGGTGATGTTTTGGAACTTCTATGCGGAAATCAAAGACATTTTTAAAAGGATATTTCTTTGTGACTTGATCGTACGAGAAATGTAACAGACATAACGGTGAAGTTTTGGAACTTCTATGCGGAAATCAAAGACATTTTAAAAGGATATTTCTTTGTGACTTGATCATACGAGAAATGTAACAGACATAACGGTGATGTTTTGGAACTTCTATGCGGAAATCAAAGACATTTTAAAAGGATATTTCTTTGTGACTTGATCGTACGAGAAATGTAACAGACATAACGGTGATGTTTTGGAACTTCTATGCGGAAATCAAAGACATTTTAAAAGGATATTTCTTTGTGACTTGATCGTACGAGAAATGTAACAGACATAACGGTGAAGTTTTGGAACTTCTATGCGGAAATCAAAGACATTTTAAAAGGATATTTCTTGATGACTTGATCATACGAGAAATGTAACAGACATAACGGTGATGTTTTGGAACTTCTATGCGGAAAATCAAAGACATTTTAAAAGGATATTTCTTTATGACTTGATCATATGAGAAATGTAACAGACATAACGGTGATGTTTTGGAACTTCTATGCGGAAATCAAAGACATTTTAAAAGGATATTTCTTTGTGACTTGATCATACGAGAAATGTAACAGACATAACGGTGATGTTTTGGAACTTCTATGCGGAAATCAAAGACATTTTAAAAGGATATTTCTTTTGTGACTTGATCGTACGAGAAATGTCACAGACATAACGGTGATGTTCTCGATCGAACTTTATGCGGAAGTTGAAGACATTTTAAAAGGATATTTCTTGATGACTTGATCACACGAGAAATGTAACAGACATAACGGTGATTATTATTATTATGTTCTGGAACTTCATCTATGCGGAAGTTGAAGACATCTTAAAAGGATATTTCTTTCATGACTTGATCCAATCTCGTCCCCAGAGCCCACGTTCCTCTTGGTCAGCACCGAGAAACGAGAGGCTCTGGCTGCAACCGATTTTAGTCTGAAAATCTCGGACCGGAAGTTTAGACTGCGCATGTTCCACAGGTAGCCCAAGCTGTGTATCAGTACATTATTATAAGAGAATGTATGTATCTTCTTCAATCATTTATTTATTGCCTGTGAAGATTTGAAGCGATTTGGACGAGAATTGAGCGAGTTATAGCCATTTTAAAATTAGCCCTTCTCTGGCCGTGAATTCAGTTCTAGAATCCTGTCCTTTTGATATCTTGTATTACAATACAAGTACTTCTAAAACTGCTTTCACAATAAAGATTAATATCTACTTGAGTCCTGTGTGTCATTTGTTTAGCGATTAGAATGGGTTTTTAGCGAGTTTTGGGACAGCGTGTAGCTCTCGGGAGCTCCGCGTAAACATGGTAAACTCCGCCATTTTCTAACTAGTCAGTTTTTCTATTGTTTTGCCAAACCAATCAGAATGCTACAAAAATCGGTTGCAGCCAGAGCCTTTCGTTTCTCGGTGCTGACCAAGAGGAACGTGGGTTCTGGGGACGAGATTGGACTTGATCATACGAGAAATGTAACAGACATAACGGTGATGTTCTCGAACTTTCTATTCTTCGTTTGCACTTGACGTCACTTCCCTTGAGAATTAATTAGAATTAATTCTAAAATGTAGCTATGAATCCTATCAACTTGATTCTTCGCGGTGTTTTAGAGAATTGTGATATGAATTATTGTAGAAATTTTCAGATGGGCTCGATGTTTTGTGTCCGAGTTAACGAAGTTTGAATTTTGTCACGCAACTCTTACTTAACGCTAGTCACGTCTCTGAAAAGTCGTGGAAAACAACAAATTTGTACTAAATTAAATGTTTTTATATAGTTTTCTACATGTTTAGAAGTTCTATTTGTAGTAAAATTAAGTGATGTATATCAACTCTAAGCTTGAATTTATTTTTTGAAATTTTGGCCGCCATGTTGGAGGACATCTGTACAGGACCCGAAATGATCCCTGGCTCCGAAATGATCCCTGGCCCCGAAATGATCCCCAAAGTGTCTAGACTGGCTCCGAAATGATCCCGGACCCGAAATGATCCCCAGACTGGCTCTGAAATGATCCCCAGTGAAATTCGGGAATGGTTGTATTCAATCCGGCCGTTCCTTTCTTTTTCTCTTTTTCTTTCTTCTGTTTCTGTGGGGGTTTTTTCTTCCTTCCCTTCGCATTTCTCTCTCTATCTTTCTTCCTTCCTTTCTTTTTCTAATATATATCAAATCATGAAATGTTACGAATCTATTGTGAACGTCTAGATGTTTCTTTGGATAATTTATTAGTTATATTCTTACACTGAATCAAAGTGCTATGCTTATAGTTATAGTTTCATTCATTATTATGAACTTCTGTGAAATCAATTAAACTCATGTCCCGATATTATTATTATTGTTATAATCTACTTCTTCCTTCTTTGTCTCAATACTCTTACAGTATGCTAGTTTCGTCTGGACAGCGAGTATGATTTTCGTCTACGAGACGACCCTATTGCAGAATCGTCAGTATTAAATCATGTAACAGTAATTTCACAATATTACAAGCTAGGCCGAAATATTGTAAGAATATCAATCATAAACTAGTCATTTGGTTCGATCAACCAAGTGAAAGTGCCGTCGTATGCATGGTGATTTTAAAGGGCTTTAAAGAAAATGTGGTGTATTTAATGTTTACGTGAATATATATGTGTGATTAAAATAATTCTTTATAAAAATATAAAAGTATAAAATATAAAATAATTCTTTATAAAAATATAAAAGCATAAAATATAAAATAATTCTTTATAAAAAATATAAAAGTATAAAATATAAAAGAATTCTTTATATGTGTGAATAAAATAATTGAAATTTCTTCCCAGTAAAAACTGCGACCATGGACTGCGACACACGATTTCTATTCACAGCTTCTGAGATATACACGTGATAGAGATTCTGATTCTTGAATTTTATTCATTCAGTGGTTTGATCATCTTATCTTTCATGTAAAAAATGTTTTGATTTCGTAAATCGTATCTTGTCCATTTCAGGCGTGGGAACGGTCCATTATGATTGGTTGATTTGGGTTTAATGTGACAGAGTGATTTGTATTTATTTATATCCTCCTTTGAGTATCATTACAATTCAATTAAAATACAGTTGATAAAAAGTATACATGTAATCTCGTTCAGTTGTTCAATAAAATATATAAACGCTATAATAAATTTCATTGAGAATTTGTTGGCCAAGGAATGAATCTACGGGACTGAATTCAAAACCATTCCTGAATTTCACTGGGGATCATTTCAGAGCCAGTCTGGGGATCATTTCGGGTCCGGGATCATTTCGGAGCCAGTCTAGACACTTTGGGGATCATTTCGGGGCCAGGGATCATTTCGGAGCCAGGGATCATTTCGGGTCCTGTACACATCAGCTTATCATCCAACATGGCGCCGCTATACAAACACACTGAAATATTTTGAAATTCGTTCGCCCATAGCTCGGTAAAGAAATGCTCTTGTGCTCCAAAATTGGGCCCAGAGGTGTTATTTTGATAGCTCTACAAGCTCATAAGCTTTTCATTTTATTTTGCAAAGGAAATAATGTCGAAATTTGAGAAGCAGCCGTATAATGAATCAAAATCGACGGCGTAATCCGCCAAATACCACGTGGTTGCAAACGAAGAATACGGAAGTTGACGACATTTTAAAAGGATATTTCTTTGTACTATAGGAAACACAATGTTTTCATGCTACGCGACCTTTCGGCGATTGTCAGCTTCAATTGACAGACAGCCATCGCTAGAGTAAAGTAATGCCTAGGTCCGTGCACCTAAGCAAAGGTAAAAGCAGTGTTTTTCTTGCTTTGTACCTTTCTTTCCTTGTCAACTGAACAGACGACCCGCGGCCGCCATGTTGAAATTCCGTGACCCAACATGGCGGCCGTTCATGTGTTATAGCACGGCTTTCTCTTGGAATTAACATTCTATAAGCTATTGTTATCGTTATGTATATATGCAATGCACTTGTAATTGGACCGCTGAACTGATTCAAATGATCGAAGGCTCACATTGATTAATAATGTTACGATATTCAACAAAGACAATTTAAAATATACAAATATGTATATACACTCAATTGTAGAAACATTAGCCATTACCTAAACGAGCAGGGGACTGGGACCAAGTCCGTAAAACTAATTCAATATAAAAGAAACTAGCAAAAAATGGGCATCATTTTCTGAGAAGAAAATAAGAAGAAAATAATGATGTTTCACACTTTGTATCTCATTAGATATCTTGCATCTCATTAGATATTTTGTATAAATGCATACTACAACCTTTCTGCAATTGAGTATATACACATAAAATCAGAGACATGCCTGGATCGCGCAGCTCATTATTCATAAGCTTTTCGTACATTTACATATCAAAAGACAAATGGTAGAAATGTATGGCAAAACATAGAAAATCAGAAATATCTGAAGAACTAAACTTCGGATGCAAACTCCCGATAGCTAATTCACAAGTTTAATGTTTTGGGTGCTCGAATCGAGTACACTTCTTACAATCAAGCGAAAATAAAGTATGACAAAATCGATTTCAAAAATCGCTCTCTCTCAACAACATCTCACCTCTATCATTTACTGTAAAAGGCCGCCAAATTGAGTAAATTCCTAAAAGTTGGAGTCCGGTAGCAGCTTCGTCGTGCGTGGTACACACTTTCCCGATAGCCAGTTCGAAAGGACGTCATCTAAACTCACAGAATATCACACTTGTTTGGCCATAAATTCCACTTCTAATATGACAAAGTCCAGCCAAAGATAAGCTAAATTCACTTTCGCCGATACAGAAGCATACTGAGTAAATATACTGTTTTTCACCGTTGTTTTTTTCACTCGATGAAACGCTTCTGTCAAGATTATTTGGATCGCCATGTTTACATAAGTAAGCCTGGCCTGTTAGATTACACCGGCAAAACCCAGAGATAGTTAGCTGAGTTAGGCTCAAAAAGCGAGAAATAGGAGAGACGATGGAGGGGAGGGGGTTCACACTTTGGGTTCCTGTGGTAAAATACCATTTTCGCATCTTTTTGCTAAATTTGCAATTATTTTAAAATGTTAGAGGCTGTATGATCAAGAGCGGCTTCACACTATTAGTTTGTGATTCAGATTTCACATAGTTACAGGAATTTGAGCAGAATCTTCTGATTCTGGGGTTAAACTCCCGCCTGACACAAAATAATCGTAGCACGCAAAAAGTCTCTGATTTCTGGCAATGTACACCCTATTTCAAAAAAAGGTGTCAGAGCGAAAGCGAGAGATCGGAGATATGGTTCTTCTAAGACCAAAGTGACGTGCTGGTCACCCACGTTTCAAATATTCTAATTTGGTTTCGTAATAATATACTTAAACGCTATCAACTGAACAGCTTTATGAACTAAATTGATCAGGTTATTTGAATCTACATACCTACATCTATAGTATCAATATGGTCTTAGAATTGACCATTCACCAGTCTCCTATCGCCTTTCTCTCTGAACATACCTTTATTCGAAACAGTGTCTACACTACAGTACATGGATAGTGTGTATATATTGTAGACCGAATGCAATAATGGCGGATAAGTCATTTATTGTGTAGTTAGTGATATGTATAACAACCAATCGTTTCAACACCACACATACTAAACAAAAACAAACCTCAAGATTTAGAAGCTTCTACAAACATGAAAAGTTATAGCGCCGCAATCACAAAGATTTATGTATGAGAAAATGAGTTTGGATGACTAGCCTCGTTCTCATGCAATGCTAGAATTCAACATGGTATACTACGCGTGGGCTTTGGCTGTCTGTATACTAGATAGTATAGATCTATGATATTTATGGTCTTTCAAAAATCTAATCTTATTTCCAAAACCGTATTTTTCTCATGTTATTCACAAATATTCTGCTCTTGCATCAGTTGTCTTATTAAAACTAATATCACAAATGTAT
>JAUJYZ010001227.1:0-62500 GCA_033675265.1 Actinostola sp. cb2023
ACTCATCTCTTAATCTAAAATCTCCCCTTCCACTGACTGACATTTGTCTGGGGAGGACGAGACTGACATATTGGAGTAGGGAGAGGGAACTGCACATTTGGGCTGTGGGGCGGAACGACTGACATTTGGGCAGCGGAGGGAACTGACATTATGGGCCGTAGGGGGGGCAACCTAGGGGGAAACTGACTGACATATTCGGCAGTTCGGTGCGAACTACTGACATTTGGGTGGGGAAGGAGAACTGACTGACATTTAAGGCCTGCGGTGGAACGGCCGACATTTGGCCAGGCGAGAGGGAAGAACTGACTGCACATCTATGGTTGCGGCGAGGGGAACTGGACGACTTTAGGGCAGAGGAGAGGATACTGACAACTAGACATATGGGACGCAGGCGAGGCGGAACATTGACTTTTTACATTTGAGTTGAGGAGTGCGCGAACTGCACTGACATTTATGACGGCAGGCCGAGGCCGAATGGACTGACATTTGAGCGCAGGGAGGGGAACTACATTTTGGGCCAGAGCGAGTGCGAACGACTGACATTTGCAGCAGGGAGGGGAAAATGACTGACATTGAGGGCGCGGAGGTTAGGAACTGACATCTGGTTTGGATTGGAGCGAACTCTGCACTGACATTTGCGGCAGGACGAGCGCGAACTGACTGACATTCGGGGCGGGGAGCGGGAACTGAACATATTGGGCAGAGAGGGAAACTGACCACTGACATTTGGGTAACGGGAGGGAACTGACTGACATTTAGGAATTGGAGGAGAGGAACTGACTGACATTTGGGCGGGGGATGGGGAATCTGACTGACATTTGCGAGCAGGGAGCGGGAACTGACTCGACATTTTGGAGCGGGGAGGAGGAACTGACATTTGGAGCAGGAGCCGAACTGACTGCATTTCAGGCAGTGTGGCCAGGAGAACTGACTGCACATATTGGGCGGCAGCGACCAAGAGGAGGAACTAGACATTTGGGCAGAGCAAGCGACCAAGAACTCGTACCACCTTTTTTCTTTGCTAACATTATGCGGCGAGCGGAAGGTGAGTGGGAGAACTGCCTGACATTTGGATTGGCAGGGGGAACTGACTGAACATTTTAGCGTCCGGCCGGGGTAGACGCGCCCGAACTGACGACATATGGGCGCGGGGGGAATTGACATTTGCGCGCTGGGAGGCGAAAACTGACTGACATAGATGGGATAGGTGGGACCACCTGACCCAACCCATGACATAATTAGACCACCGGCAGTGAGGGGAGAACATGACTTTGCGTCAGAGAGCGCGCCAACTACTGACATTTGGGCTCGGGATGTGTACCCTTTTGACTGACATGGAAGGAGCATGGCAACTGACTTTGGCGGGGGGAAACTGACAACTGACATTTGGGCTAGGCGAGGGAAAACCTGACCGACATTTGCCCGGCTAGGGAGCGGAGAACTGATCTGTACATTATGCGGCACGGGAGGGCCGCCCTAGACTGAGCATTTGGGCTTAGGAGAGGAACTGACACTGACGTTGGGCGGGGAGGGACCTGACTGCCATTTGGATTGAGGAGGGAACTGACTGACATTTGGGCGGGAGGAACTGACTGAGCATTTGGCTGGGGGAATTGACATTTGGGCTGGAGGGAAACTGACTGACTTTGGTCGGGGGAGGGACGAACTGACATTTGGTTCAGGAGGTGACTGACATTTGGGCTGTTGGGGGGAACTGACTGGCATTTGGCAGGAGGGGACTGACAATTTGGTCCTGTGGAGACTGACCTGACATTTATGTTCAGTAGGGGAACTGCTGACATTTAAGCTGGGAGGGAATGATGGGGGGGGTCTGACTGACATTTGGGCGCTGGGGGGGGGGGGGGGGGGGGGGCCTGACGGACATGCGGCAGGGAGGGGGAACTGACTTTGGGCAGGGAGGAAACTGACAACTGACACTTGGGCTGGAGGAACTTGACTGACATTTTGGCCAGGGAGGGGAAACTGGCACTGACATTTGGCAGGGAGGGGAATCTGCATTTGGGCAGGGAGGGGAAATGACAAGACAACTTTTGGGCTGGGGAGGGACGGGATGACATTTGGGTGGGAGGGGAAACGACTGAACGTTTTGGGTGGGGAGGTGGAACTGACAGAATTTGGGCAGGGAGGGAAATGACTGGCATTGGGTCGGTTGGCGGAGAACTGACTGACATTTTGGGCTGGGAGGGACGGAATGACGCTTGGGTTGGGGAGAATTGACATTTGGGCTGGGAGGGAAACTGACTGACACTGGGCTGGGGAAGGGAGGACCGACTATTTGGAAAGGAGGGGAACTGACTGACATTTGAGCGGGGAGGAACTGGCTGACATTTGGTAGGTGGGAGGGGAACTGAGGACATTGCTCTGAGTGGGAGGGGAAACGACTGACATTCTGGGCAGGGGAGGGGGAAAAGGACTGACATTTGGGTGGGGGGATGGGAACTTGACAGACATTTGTGTCGTGGAGGGGAACTGACTGACATTTTGGGTGGGGAGGGGACTTGACAGACATCTGGGCTTGGGAGGGACGGACTGACGTTTGGGTATGGGGGGAACTGACATTTGGGCCGGGGAGGGAGGACGTGACATTGTCTGGGGGGGGGGGGGGGGGATTGACTGACATTTGGGCGGATCGAACTGGACTGTACAGTTGGGCAGGGAGGGGAACCGACTTTTGAGGCAGGGAGGGAAAGACAACTGACTTGGGCTGGCGAGTGAACTGACTGACATTGGGCAGGGAGGTGGTACTGACTGACATTTGGGCGCGGGCGGGGAATGACATTGGGGCAGAGAGGAAACGGACCACTGACACTTGGGCGGGGAGGGGACTGACTGACATTTGGATGGGAGGGGGAACTGACTGACATTTGGGCGGGGAGGGGAATGACGGACATTTGGGCTGGGGTGAATGACATTTGGGCTCGAGAGGAAACGACTGACATTTGGGCTGGGAAGGGACGGACTGACATTTGGGCAGGGAGGGGAACGACATTGGGCTGGGGTAAACTGAAAAACATTGGCAGGTGAGCGGAACTGACATTTGTCTGGGAGGAACTGCATGATATTGGGCAGGGAACAGGAGAACGACTGACATTAGGTCGGGGATGTGGAAATGACTGACATTTGGGCTGGGGAGGGACGGACTGACAGTTTGGCAGAGAGGGTAACTGACCACTGACATTTGGGTGGGCGGGGGGAACTGACTGACATTTGGGCAGGGAGGGAACTGACTGACATTTGGGGGGCGGGGAGGGGAACTGACTGACTTTGGGCAGGAGGAGGACCTGACTGACATTTGGCGGGGAGGAGTAACTACATTTGGGTCTAGGGAGGGAACTGACTGACATTTGGGCTGGAGGGAGGACGACACTGACTGATGACATTGTGGGTGGGGAGGGGAACTGACATTTGACCTTGGGTGGGGAGGGAAACTGACTGACATTTGGGGGCCTGACTGACATTTGCGGCAGGAGGGAACTGCCTGACATTTGGGTGGGGGGGAGGGGAAGCTGACAGACATTGGAGGAGGGGGACTGGGACATTGAAGGGGAACTGACTGAGACATTGCGCTGGGAGGGGTAATTGACATTTGGGCTGAGGAGGGATACTGACATTTGGGCCTGGGGACGGACTGACTGACAATTTGGGGTCAGGGGGGGCGCTGGGACTGACTCTTTGGCTGGATCAAATGACTGACATATTGAGCAGGGTAGGGGACTGACAATTTGGGCTGGGATGGAAACTGACAACTGACCTTTGGGAAGGGAGGGAAGACTGAACTTTTGGGGCAGGAGGGTAACTGACACTGACATTCGGGCGGGGAGGGGCTGAGATTGGGAGGGAACTGACTCTGACATTTGGGCAGGGAGGGGAACTGACTGACATTTGGCATGGAGGGGTAACTGGAACTGACATCTTGGGTAGTGGAGGGGAACTGACTGACATTTGGGCCGGGGCGAACTGGAGGAGTGGAACTGACTGACATTTTGGGCTTGGGAGGGACTGACTGAATATTGGGGGGGTGAGGGATCTGACAACTGAGACATTTGGGCTAGGGAGGGGAACTACTGATGGGCAGGGAGGGACTGGAGGGTGAACTGCCTGACATTGGGCAGCGGGGGAACTGAACTGACACATTGGGCATGGAGGGGGAACTGACCACTGACATTTGGGTTGGGGGGAATGACAGGGGCTGGGCGGAACTGACATTTGGGATGGGGAGCGAGGCGAACTGGACAGGGAGGGACTGACTTTTGGGTAGGGAAGATGACTGACATTTGGCTGGGGGAGAGGGGAAATGACTGACATTTGGGTGGGGGAGGGGAACTGACAGACATTTGGGCAGGAGGGGAACTGACTGACATTTGGGTGGGAAGGGGAACTGACTGACATTGGGCTGGGGAGGGGACGGACTGACGTTTGGGTTGGGGGGGAACTGACATTTGGGCCGGGGACGGAAGGACTGACATTTGGGCTGGGGGGGGGGGGGGGGGGGGGAATTGACTGACATTTGGGCTGGGATCGAACTGACTGACATTTGGGCAGGGAGGGGAACTGACTTTTGGGCAGGGAGGGAAATTGACAACTGACATTTGGGCTGGGAGCGAACTGACTGACATTTGGGCAGGGAGGGGAACTGACTGACATTTGGGCTGGGAGGGAACTGACTGACATTTGGCATTTGGGGGAGGGGAACTGACATTTGGGCTGGGCATGGGGAGGGAACTGAACTGACATTTGGGCAGGGAGGGGAACTGACTGACATTTGGGGGGAGGGGAACTGACTGACATTTGGGCTGGGGAGGGACGGACTGACGTTTGGGTTGGGGGAATGGACTGACATTTGGGCAGGGAGGGAACTGACTGACATTTGGGCTGGACTGGAATTGACTGACATTTGGGCAGGGAAACCTGGACTGACATTTGGAACTGCAGGGAGGGGAACTGACTGACATTTGGGTGGGGAGGGGAACTGACTGACATTTGGGGCTGGGAGGAGGGGAACTGACTGACATTTGGGTGGGAGGGAAACTGACTGACATTTGGGTGGGGAGGGGAACTGACTGACATTTTGGGTGGGAGGGGGAACTGACTGACATTTGGGTGGGGGGAGGGGAAACTGACTGACATTTGGGCAGGGAGGGGAACTGACTGACATTTGGGCGGGGGAGGGGACACTGGCTGACATTTGGACTGACATTTGGGGAGGGGAACGGACTGACATTTTGGCTGGGGGGGAACTGACATTTGGGCCGGGGGGGAACGGACTGACATTTGGGCTGGGGGGGAACTGACATTTGGGCTGGGGGGGAACTGACTGACATTTGGGGGGAGGGGAGGGGACTGACATTTGGGCGGGGGGGGAACTGACTGACATTTGGGCAGGGAGGGAACTGACTGACATTTGGGTGGGGAGGGGAACTGACTGACATTTGGGCAGGGGAGGGGAACTGACTGACATTTGGGTGGGGGGGGGGGGGAACTGACATTTGGGCTGGGGGGGAACTGACTGACATTTGGGCTGGGGAGGAACTGACTGACATTTGGGTGGGGGAGGGACGGACTGACATTTGGGGGGGAGGGGAACTGACTGACATTTGGGTGGGGAGGGGAACTGACTGACATTTGGGGGGGGGGGGGGAAACTGACTGACATTTGGGTGGGGAGGGGAACTGACTGACATTGGGCAGGGAGGGGAACTGACTGACATTTGGGTGGGGGGAGGGGAACTGACTGACATTTGGGCAGGGAGGGGAACTGACTGACATTTGGGCAGGGAGGGGAACTGACATTTGGGCAGGGAGGGGAACTGACTGACATTTGGGCTGGGAGGGAAACTGACTGACATTTGGGCTGGGGAGGGGAACTGACTGACATTTGGGCAGGGGGGGGAACTGACTGACATTTGGGTGGGGAGGGGGACATTTGGGCTGGGGAAACTGGGGGGCAAGGGGGGGAACTGACTGACATTTGGGCTGGGAGGGAACTGACTGACATTTGGGCTGGGGAGGGAGGGGAACTGATGACTTTGGGCAGGGGGGAAACTGACTGACATTTGGGTGGGGAGGGGAACTGACTGACATTTGGGCTGGGGAGGGAACTGACTGACATTTGGGGGGGGAGGGGAACTGACTGACATTTGGGCAGGGAGAGGGGAACTGACATTTGGGGGGGGAAACTGAACTGACTGACATTTTGGGCAGGGAGGGGAACTGACTGACATTTGGGCTGGGAGGGGGAACTGACTGACATTTGGGCGGGGGAGGGAACTGGACTGACATTTGGGCTGGGAGGGGGGAACTGACATTTGGGGGAGGGAAACTGACTGACATTTGGGCTGGGAGGGAACGGACTGACATTTGGGCAGGGGGGGACTGACTGACATTTGGGCTGGGGGGGGAACTGACATTTTGGGCTGGGGGGGAACTGAACTGACATTTGGGCTGGGGAGGGGAACTGACTGACATTTGGGCAGGGAGGGGGAACTGACTGACATTTGGGTGGGAGGGGAACTGACTGACATTTGGGACATTTGGGGCTGGGGGGGAACGGACTGACATTTGGGCAGGGGAGGGGAACTGACTGACATTTGGGTGGGGAGGGGAACTGACTGACATTTGGGCAGGGAGGGGAACTGACTGACATTTGGGCTGGGGAGGGGAACTGACTGACATTTGGGTGGGGAGGGGAACTGACTGACATTTGGGTGGGGGGGGAACTGACTGACATTTGGGGGGGAGGGGAACTGACTGACATTTGGGCTGGGGGAACTGGGAGGGGAACTGACTGACATTTGGGGTGGGAGGGGAACTGACTGACATTTGGGCTGGGGAGGGAACT
This sequence comes from Actinostola sp. cb2023, assembly GCA_033675265.1. Taxonomy (NCBI): domain Eukaryota; kingdom Metazoa; phylum Cnidaria; class Anthozoa; order Actiniaria; family Actinostolidae; genus Actinostola; species Actinostola sp. cb2023. Next base: position 6,859 of record JAUJYZ010001227.1, read on the forward strand.
GACTGACATTTGGGCTGGGAGGGGGGAACTGACATTTGGGTGGGGGGGACTGACTGACATTTTGGGGGGGGACGGACTTTGGGCTGGGGGGGGGGGGAACTGACTGACATTTGGGCGGGGAGGGGAACTGACTGACATTTGGGCGGGGAGGGGAACTGACTGACATTTGGGTGGGGAGGGGAACTGACTGACATTTGGGTGGGGAGGGGAACTGACTGACATTTGGGTGGGGAGGGGAACTGACTGACATTTGGGGCAGGGAGGGGAACTGGACTGACATTTGGGTGGGGGGAGGGGAACTGACTGACATTTGGGGGGGGGGGAACTGACTGACATTTGGGCTGGGAGGGGAACTGACTGACATTTGGGGGGGGGAGGGAACTGACTGGGGGGGGACTGACTGACATTTGGGCTGGGGAGGGGAACTGACTGACATTTGGGCTGGGAGGGGACGGACTGACATTTGGGGGGGAGGGGAACTGACTGACATTTGGGGGGGGGGAACTGACTGACATTTGGGGAGGGAGGGAACTGACTGACATTTGGGCTGGGGAGGGAACTGATTTGGGCATTTGACTGACATTTGGGGAGGGGGGAAACTGACTGACATTTGGGCTGGGGGGGGGACTGACATTTGGGCAGGGGGGGGAAACTGACTGACATTTGGGTGGGGGGAGGGGAACTGACTGACATTTTTGGAGGGCACTGGACATTTGGGCTGGGGACTGACTGAACTGACTGACATTTGGGCGGGGGGGGGAACTGACTGACATTTGGGCAGGGAGGGGAACTGACTGACATTTGGGCTGGGAGGGGAACTGACTGACATTTGGGCTGGGGGGGAACTGACTGACATTTGGGCTGGGGAGGGGAACTGACTGACATTTGGGTGGGGGGGGGAACTGACTGACATTTGGGCTGGGGGGGGAACTGACTGACATTTGGGCTGGGAGGGAACTGACTGACATTTGGGCTGGGAGGGAACTGACTGACATTTGGGCTGGGGAGGGAACTGACTGACATTTGGGTGGGGAGGGAGGGAACTGACTGACATTTGGGTGGGGGGGGGAAACTGACTGACATTTGGGCAGGGAGGGGGGAACTGACTGACATTTGGGCTGGGAGGGGAACTGACTGACATTTGGGCAGGGGGGGGGAACTGACTGACATTTGGGTGGGGAGGGGAACTGACTGACATTTGGGCTGGGGAGGGGAACTGACTGACATTTGGGCTGGGAGGACGGACTGACATTTGGGCATTTGGACTGCAGGGGGAGGGGAACTGAGACTGACATTTGGGCTGGGGGGGGGAACTGACTGACATTTGGGCAGGGAGGGGAACTGACTGACATTTGGGCTGGGAGGGGAACTGACTGACATTTGGGCTGGGGAGGGGAACTGACTGACATTTGGGCAGGGAGGGAAAACTGACTGACATTTGGGCTGGGAGGGGAACTGACTGACATTTGGGCAGGGAGGGGAACTGACTGACATTTGGGTGCAGGGAGGGGAACTGACTTTGGGGCAGAGGGGGGGACTGACTGACATTTGGGGGGGGGGGGAACTGACTGACATTTGGGCAGGGGGGGGAACTGACTGACATTTGGGCGGGAGGGGAACTGACTGACATTTGGGGGGGGGGGAACTGACTGACATTTGGGCAGGGGGGGGGAACTGACTGACATTTGGGCTGGGGAGGGGAACTGACTGACATTTGGGGTGGGGAGGGGAACTGACTGACATTTGGGGGGAACTGACTGACATTTGGGCAGGGAGGGGAACTGACATTTGGGCAGGGGGGGAACTGACTGACATTTGGGCTGGGGGGGGGGAACTGACTGACATTTGGGGGGAGGGGAACTGACATTTGGGCTGGGGGGGAACTGACTGACATTTGGGCAGGGAGGGGAACTGACTGACATTTGGGTGGGGAGGGAACTGACTGACATTTGGGCAGGGAGGGGAACTGACTGACATTTGGGCAGGGGGGGAAACTGACTGACATTTGGGCTGGGGAGGGGAACTGACTGACATTTTGGGGAGGGGAACTGACTGACATTTGGGGGGGGGGAACTGACTGACATTTGGGCTGGGGGGGAACTGACTGACAACTGGACATTTGGGCATTTGGGGGGGGGGAACTGACTGACATTTGGCAGGGAGGGGAACTGACTGACTGACATTTGGGCAGGGGAGGGGAACTGACTGACATTTGGGTGGGGAGGGGAACTGACTGACATTTGGGCTGGGGAGGGAACTGACTGACATTTGGGCGGGGGGGACTGACATTTTGACATTTTGGGCAGGGAGGGGAACTGACTGACATTTGGGCTGGGGGGGGGGAACTGACTGACATTTGGATGGGGAGGGGAACTGACTGACATTTGGGCAGGGAGGGGAACTGACTGACATTTGGGCTGGGGGGGAACTGACTGACATTTGGGCAGGGAGGGGAACTGACTGACATTTGGGCAGGGGAGGGGAACTGACTGACATTTGGGGGGGGGGAGGGGAACTGACTGACATTTGGGCTGGGGGGGAACTGACTGACATTTGGGCAGGGAGGGGAACTGACTGATTTGGGCTGGGGAGGGGAACTGAACTGACATTTGGGCAGGGGGGGGAACTGACTGACATTTGGGCTGGGGAGGGGAACTGACTGACATTTGGGCTGGGGAGGGGGACTGAGGGAGGGGACTGACATTTGGGCAGGGAGGGGAACTGACTGACATTTGGGGGGGGGAGGGGGAACTGACTGACATTTGGGCAGGGAGGGGAACTGACTGACATTTGGGCAGGGAGGGGAACTGACTGACATTTGGGCTGGGGAGGGGAACTGACTGACATTTGGGCTGGGAGGGAACTGACATTTTGACAGGGAGGGGGAACTGACATTTGGGCTGGGAGGGAACTGACTGACATTTGGGCAGGGAGGGGAACTGACTGACATTTGGGCTGGGGGGGGAACTGACTGACATTGACTGGGGGGGGAACTGACTGACATTTGGGCTGGGGAGGGAAACTGACTGACATTTGGGCTGGGGGGAACTGACTGACATTTGGGCAGGGGGGGGACGGACTGACATTTGGGCTGGGGGGGGAACTGACTGACATTTGGGCAGGGAGGGAACTGACTGACATTTGGGCAGGGAGGGGAACTGACTGACATTTGGGCAGGGAGGGAAACTGACTGACATTTGGGCAGGGGAGGGAACTGACTGACATTTGGGCTGGGGGGGGGAACTGACTGACATTTGGGCAGGGAGGGGAACTGACTGACATTTGGGAGGGGAACTGACTGACATTTGGGCAGGGAGGGGAACTGACTGACATTTGGGCTGGGGGGAACTGGACTGACATTTGGGCAGGGAGGGAACTGACTGACATTTGGGCAGGGAGGGAAACTGACTGACATTTGGGCTGGGAGGGGGGGAACTGACTGACATTTGGGCAGGGAGGGGAACTGACTGACATTTGGGCAGGGAGGGGAACTGACTGACATTTGGGCAGGGAGGGAACTGACTGACATTTGGGCAGGGAGGGGAACTGACTGACATTTGGGCAGGGAGGGGAACTGACTGACATTTGGGCAGGGAGGGAACTGACTGACATTTGGGCAGGGGAGGGAACTGACTGACATTTGGCAGGGGGGGGAACTGACTGACATTTGGGCAGGGAGGGGAACTGACTGACATTTGGGTGGGGGGGGGGAACTGACTGACATTTGGGCAGGGAGGGGAACTGCAGGGAGGGGAACTGACTGACTTTTGGGCAGGGAGGGAAACTGACAACTGACATTTGGGCTGGGAGGGAACTGACTGACATTTGGGCAGGGAGGGGAACTGACTGACATTTGGGCAGGGAGGGGAACTGACTGACATTTGGGCAGGGAGGGGAACTGACAACTGACATTTGGGCTGGGAGGGGAACTGACTGACATTTGGGCTGGGGAGGGGAACTGACTGACATTTGGGCAGGGAGGGGAACTGACTGACATTTGGGCAGGGAGGGAACTGACTGACATTTGGGTGGGGAGGGGAACTGACTGACATTTGGGCTGGGGAGGGGAACTGACTGACATTTGGGGTGGGGAGGGGAACTGACAGGGAGGGGAACTGACTTTGGGCAGGGGGGGAACTGACTGACATTTGGGCTGGGAGGGAACTGACTGACTTTTTGGGCTGGGAGGGGAACTGACTGACATTTGGGCTGACTGACATTTGGGAGGAGGGGAACTGACTGACATTTGGGCAGGGAGGGGAACTGACAGACATTTGGGCTGGGGAGGGAACTGACTGACATTTGGGCTGGGGGGGGAACTGACTGACATTTGGGCAGGGAGGGGAACTGACTGACATTTGGGCTGGGGAGGGGAACTGACTGACATTTGGGCTGGGGGGGGACGGACTGACATTTGGGCAGGGAGGGGAACTGACTGACATTTGGGCTGGGGAGGGGGAACTGACTGACATTTGGGCTGGGAGGGAACTGACTGACATTTTGACAAGGGAGGGGAACTGACATTTGGGCTGGGGAGGGACGGACTGACATTTGGGCTGGGAGGGGAACTGACTGACATTTGGGCTGGGGGGGGGAGGGGAGGGGAACTGACTGACATTTGGGCAGGGAGGGGAACTGACTTTTGGGCAGGGAGGGAAACTGACAACTGACATTTGGGCTGGGAGGGAACTGACTGACATTTGGGCAGGGAGGGGAACTGACTGACATTTGGGCAGGGAGGGGAACTGACAACTGACATTTGGGCTGGGAGGGAACTGACTGACATTTGGGACCGACTGGGAGGGAACTGACTGACATTTGGGCTGGGGAGGGAACTGACTGACATTTGGGCTGGGGGAGGGGAACTGACTGGACTGGGAGGGGAACTGACTGACATTTGGGCTGGGGGGGAACTGACTGACATTTGGGTGGGGAGGGGAACTGACTGACATTTGGGCAGGGAGGGGAACTAACAACTGACATTTGGGCTGGGAGGGGAACTGACTGACATTTGGGCAGGGAGGGGAACTGACTGACATTTTTGGGCAGAACTGGAGGGGCAGGGAGGGGAACTGACATTTGGGCAGGGAGGGGAACTGACAACTGACTTTTGGGCTGGGAGGGAACTGACTGACATTTGGGCTGGGGAGAGACGGACCGACATTTGGGCAGGGAGGGGAACTGACTGACATTTGGGTGGGGAGGGGAACTGACTGACATTTTGGTGGGGAGGGGAACTGACTGACATTTGGGCAGGGAGGGGAACTGACTGACATTTGGGTGGGGAGGGGAACCGACAGACATTTGGGCTGGGGAGGGACGGACTGACATTTGGGTGGGGAGGGCAACTGACTGACATTTGGGCTGGAGTAGTAGTAAAAGGCGGGCTCTGGCGCAATAAAATCCCGGCAGGACCCCCTTGACCATTTTGAGGATTACTACTACTTAAGAGCGTGCTAGAAAGGGGCACATGGTGTGATAGAAGGATACAATACAATACATTTGTAAAAAAGTGCGCTAGTATTAGGAAGATATATATGTTAACTATATGGATAAGGATTTGAAAGAGTTGCTTAATTGGTTAATGAAAGACGATTACCCCATAAAAAAGAAAGCAAGCGCGTTAAAAGGTTTTGTGAGAACTTTCAGAATTAAGGGAAGGAGTAAAATGGGGCCTAAAACATTTATGAAGAATGCTAAATATAATGTTGTTAGATTTCTAGATGATCAAAATATGGGTTCTGGGTGGCAGTTTAAAAGAGTTGTGGCTCTAGATATTAGCGTTGATAAATACGCACCGTTAAGAGGTAGATCTTATGTTGATTTGCCGTCGAAGTTACAAAAGAAGAAAGCAATAATTAATGTAGAAAACAAAGACAACCAATGTTTTAAATGGGCGGTTACAGTATCTATTTTCACGCCGGATAGAGATAGGGAGAGAGTTACCAAAGTTTTGAAAGAGAATGCAGAGAAGTTAGATTGGAGCGGTCTTGAGTTTCCAGTGCAGCTGGATAAGATTTCGATCTTTGAAAAGAATAACCCCAAGTTTGCAATCAATGTTTATGGGTGGAAAGAAAGCATCTATCCGTTGAGAATAAGTGAAAACAACAATCGCGAGCAAACAATTAATCTGCTGCTAATAACAAATCGTTATTGTTGGATAAAAAATATGAGCAGATTGCTGGCATCACAGATTACAAGCCACAAGGGAAAGAGATATTTCTGCGAAAGATGTCTCATTTCATTTAAAACAGAGATCTCATTAGATAAACATTCTGAATACTGTGAGAAACACAATTCGATTAAGATTACTATGCCAAAGAAAGGCAGCACAATCTCATTCAAGAATTACAATAGAAGTATGAGAGTGCCTTTTGTAGTTTATGCTGATTTCGAATGCTTTACAGAAAGTACTATCAAGGAAGAAGAGGAGCATGCAGAAGACGAATCTTATACAGAAAAGTATCAGCGGCATAAACCGTCCGGATTTCATTATATTATTAAATGTTACGATGATAATTTGTTCAAGCCAAAGACTGTTGGTTATACGGCAACTGGAGATGAAGATATTGGCAAGATGTTTGTAGAATGTTTGGAGAAAGATGTTAGAAAACTTGCTGAGATAAAAACAGATCTGCCTCTTGTGATGACAAAAGAGAATAGGAAAGATTATGAGAATGCAGTTAACTGCTTCATCTGTAATCAAAAGTTGAAAGAAGATAAAGTTAAAGATCACGATCATTTGACTGGAAAGTATCGTGGAGCTGCCCATAATGATTGTAATTTAAACTATAGAATTCCTAAACACATTCCAGTGATATTTCATAATTTGGCTGGATATGACGCGCATTTGTTTATAAAGAGTTTAGGATTTTCAGAAGGCAAGATTGATTGTATTCCAAATAATGAGGAGAAGTACATTTCATTTAAGAAGGATATAGTTGTCGGATCTTGGATTAAAGATGGTAAAACAATTTTCATCAAACGCGAACTTAGATTTATCGATAGTTTTAAGTTCATGGCTTCAGGTTTGGACCGTCTGGTGGCAAATCTGTAACTTGATCTATAAACAAAGACTTTGTTCTATTGCAGTGGGTAGTAGTAACTTGATCTATAAACAAAGACTTTGTTCTATTGCAGTGGGTAGTAGTAACTTGATCTATAAACAAAGACTTTGTTATATTGCAGTGGGTAGTAGTAACTTGATCTATAAACAAAGACTTTGTTCTATTGCAGTGGGGAGTAGTAATTTGATCTATATACAAAGACTTTGTTCTATTGCAGTGGGTAGTAGTAACTTGATCTATAAACAAAGACTCTGTTCTATTGCAGTGGGTAGTAGTAACTTGATCTATAAACAAAGACTTTGTTCTATTGCAGTGGGTAGTAGTAACTTGATCTATAAACAAAGACTTTGTTCTATTACAGTGGGTAGTAGTAACTTGATATATAAACAAAGACTTTGTTCTATTGCAGTGGGTGGTAGTAACTTGATCTATAAACAAAGACTTTGTTCTATTGCAGTGGGTAGTAGTAACTTGATCTATAAACAAAGACTTTGTTCTATTGCAGTGGGTAGTAGTAACTTGATCTATAAACAAAGACTTTGTTCTATTGCAGTGGGTGGTAGTAACTTGATCTATAATCTATAAACAAATACTTTGTTCTATTGCAGTGGGTAGTAGTAACTTTATCTATAAACAAAGACTTTGTTGTATTGCAGTGGGTAGTAGTAACTTGATCTATAAACAAAGACTTTGTTCTATTGCAGTGGGTAGTAGTAACTTGATCTATAAACAAAGACTTTGTTATATTGCAGTGGGTAGTAGTAACTTGATCTATAAACAAAGACTTTGTTCTATTGCAGTGGGTAGTAGTAACTTGATCTATAAACAAAGACTTTGTTATATTGCAGTGGGTAGTAGTAACTTGATCTATAAACAAAGACTCTGTTCTATTGCAGTGGGTAGTAGTAACTTGATCTATAAACAAAGACTTTGTTCTATTGCAGTGGGTAGTAGTAACTTGATCTATAAACAAAGACTTTGTTCTATTGCAGTGGGTAGTAGTAACTTGATCTATAAACAAAGACTTTGTTCTATTGCAGTGGGTAGTAGTAACTTGATCTATAAACCAAGACTTTGTTATATTGCAGTGGGTAGTAGTAACTTGATCTATAAACAAAGACTTTGTTCTATTACAGTGGGTAGTAGTAACTTGATCTATAAACAAAGACTGTTATATTGCAGTGGGTAGTAGTAACTTGATCTATAAACAAAGACATTGTTCTATTGCAGTGGGTAGTAGTAACTTGATCTATAAACAAAGACTTTGTTCTATTGCAGTGGGTAGTAGTAACTTGATCTATAAACCAAGACTTTGTTATATTGCAGTGGGTGGTAGTAAAGTCCTGATCGAAGGTGATATTCACCTGGACAGAAGTACTCAAGACATCATGGACAATCTTAAAAGTAATGCACATAAAAGAGATGCAGTTACAAATATTGTAAAGCTCTGGACAGGCGCTGTTGTACCGTACAGGTTTGGAAATCATGTCAGTAAGTACAACTGAGCAAGTCATCACAACATTTTATAAGATTGAGTTTTCTTACATACATTTTAATGCTGGTTCCATATATGAAAAGAAAAGAGAGGTGTCCCGCGCGTCGTCCCACGCGTGTGTAGAAAGGTCGGTTTCCCACTCATACGAAAACGACTCTAAAGTAATGTTACCATAATATAGATATGGAATTAATATCTGTATGCACTACACTATACAGTATTCAGTATTCATTTGACAACGTTTTTGAAGTAGTTGTAACCACCCAAGACCATTGTTCTATTTTCAAGGTCCTAATGTTCGACGGGCATTTAATAAAGCAATCAGTGACTATCACCTACACACGTGCATACGTTTTATACCAAGAAGAAATGAACGTAATTACATCTACGTAGTGAGTGAAGGCGGGTGAGTCGTAATTGTTAATTAACATGTGCATGCGTAGAGGAATTGGAGCAACGAAACGTCATTCATTCATTCATCCATCCATCCATCAGGTCAAATCAAGGCAAATCAAGTCTAAATTAAGTCAAGCCAAATCAAGTCAAATCAAGTCAATTTGACCTGATTTAACTTGATTTGGCTTGACTTAATTTAGACTTGATTTGGCTGGACTTGATTTTGATTTGACATGATTTGGCTTCACGTGCACTTCATTGTGCTTAGATTAATTGTTTGTTTGAGTTTAGTTACTTATGATATGATGACTCTGATGAACTTTCACTCCATGATGAAGTATCGTTCAAATCAAGTATATATTAATAAGTCAAGTCAAATCAGTATAAAATAAGTCAAGCCAAATCATGAACAAAGAATGTTGATATTATGAGGTTTGAAATGGGAAAACATTCTCATTCATTCATGGGCGAACAGTCATTTGGTCATTCATTCATTTATTCAGTTAATTAGTCAGTCATCTAGTCAACCTAGCCTCATCGGAAAATATTTGCATACAAATTGGAACATTTGGTCTTTTCGGCCCTAGCCCCTGCGAATCCCTTCGAATTCTTATTCTTCTTTTTTTCCTGTCAGTTTCTGATTGTTTTTCACTTCGGTATATTAATATTATATATATAATATGCAATATGTACTTCAGTTTAATTTATATTTTCGCTTGTGCCCCTCGGGCCTACCCCTCCACGAAATCCCCAAATCAGTCATAGATTATTGCTTTTATAATTTCATGCCGTGATTAGATCTGATTAATACATCGACATATATAACACTTACTTGATACATTAATTGTGCATGGAAAAAGGGTTCACTACTGCTTTGCATTGAGTATTTCCACCCGCTATCAGTTCCCTCAGATTCATCAGTTTTGTTTGTGCAACGGCGAATGCACAAGCTGTTATCAATAGTCATACTAACAACACCAGAGAAGCCTGACACATCATATTTTTGAATGCCCAGCAGTTTACATCGAGTCAAAATAATACAATGATCAATAGATATAAATACTAGGAAGAGCTTCGAGGCTGTTATGTATATACTCTGTATGGGACTCTATAAAAACTGGCCGAAATACGGTGCGAAAATTTTACGAACTAACATGTATTTGGTATCAAAATGTCCATAAAAGCGCGGGCTATGCTAATCCGTAGTTAATTTCGTGACTAGGCCCTGTGTAGTTTCAATAAAAGCTATTTATGTGGGCTGACAGGCCAGTTTGAGGTCATGTCACGCCAATTCTCTTGTAAGGTAGACCCATTCAACTAAAAAAATACGGTACTTTTTTGCATCGAATTTCAATTATAACCAAATAATATGGTCCACGAAAGATCAAAAAAACTAAATCCGCCGTTAAATTTTTAGTTATATGCATTTATACGAGGAAAATTGCAAAGAACCTTGAATTTGAGTCCATGTTTGTATGTACTAGAATGTGGGGGCGTGCCAGCGAAATTCTAGCTGACTACTTGTGACAAATATTTCCCGATGTCCGCAGGCAACTCTAAAATACTAAAAGCGAAAGGGATCCCAATGGGTTTGCATGCGGAGGAGGCTATAGTCAACCAGTATAGGCATTCATTAACTCAGTCGGTCAGTCAGTTATTCAGTTAGTCAATCCAATTATCCAGTCATTCATTCATTCATTCATTCATTCATTCATTCATTCATTCGCTTCATTCAATTATTCAATCATTCTTTCACTTATTCATTTATTCATTCGATCAGCCATTTATTCCTCCATTCAATCATTCATTCAATCATTCAGTCAATCCATTCGTTCTTTATCTGTGTCAAGGTGTTGGTCGTCTATTGGGAAGAGCCGCGGAAGACAAAAGCTTTCACTCGGTCTAGGATGTGAAAACAAAGGAACAGTAATCCACGAGTTAATGCACGCACTTGGGTTTTTCCACGAGCAATCTCGTCGTGACAGAGATAAACACGTCATGATTAACTGGAGCAACATAGCAAAAGGTATATTCATCATGACAGAGATTGGGCTTCCTGTGGCGGGCAGGCGCGTCGCTATGTGTTCCCGCCATTTTTTTGTTTGTTAGTAGTCGTCGTAAAATGGAAGATGGAGACAAGAAGTCTGACCGCAAGAGAGATTACAAATCACAAACCAATCAGGAGGCACCGGAGGTCAAGGGGGCAAGTTTAGTTGTCAGAATCAATCACAAAAATATATCTAGTTGACTAGTTCTATAAAATCTAAGCATGTTTTCTCGATGTTGGTCGTTTATACAAATTCTGTGCTGGCCCGGCGGTATTATGTTGTCGAATGCCGGGCGATTCCAAATTCTGTATGTGTTCTACCAAGTCACCCAACAAGTAATCAGACACCGATTTGATCCGTCTATAATCGTTATCTCAGATCTAAACATTGAGAAAAAGTCGTGAATACAGCTATGATGACTATATAAAACACAATCTGCAATCGAGTATAACTGTGAACGAGAATGATAAACACTAAAGCAACTCTTGCTAGACAGGTATTACACATCTCGTAATTGGAGGGAGGGAATATTCCCGGCCTATCTAATCAACGAGCTAATTCTGAATGGCTTGAGTTTCCTTGCCAGGATTGTCCTTTTTCTAAAAATAGCTTGATAAAGTGGCTCAACTAGTAGACAAGAAGTCTGACAGCCAAACACTGATTTGATCCGACTATAATCGTTAGCTCAGATCTAAACATTGAGAAATGTTTAAGTCATGAATACAGCTATGATGACTATTAAGCACAATCTGCAATCGAGTACTGATGACTGAACGAGAATAATAAACACTAAAGCAACTCTTGCTAGACAGATTTTACACATTTCTTTTCTTTTGAGTTTTGTTAGGGCCACAAGTTTATCAGTTTACTTCTATACTGTCACGTGCATGTCACCCGCTTTAAATAAAGTCTTACTTACTTAATTACTTACTTACTTACATCTCGTAATTGGAGGGACGGAATATTCCCGGCCTATCTAATCAATGAGCTAATTCTGAATGGCTTGAGTTTCCTTTCCAGCATTGTCCTTTTTCCAATAATACCTTTAGTAATAAAAGTGGTTCAAAGAAAATTGTCTGCGCTGAGAATGAAAACGTGTGTCTCGATCAGTTCAGTTCGTTTCTGATCTCTTCGTTCTTCACAGCTCAGTCCCTCACCGATTGGAACTGAGGTGGAGGCCCATATACAGTATACTTTGCATCCCAGTGCTCAATCGCACCAGGCACGAGTGAACGCTTATTAAAGCGTCTAGTTTATTGACGAGGCCACTCGCGCTTTGGAAACACGCCATCACACATTCGAATTCGTCACGCCAACAGGAAGCCCTAGCAAATTTGAATATTATAAATGTGACATTTATAGTATATTTTAGCAAGAACGTCACGAGTTGGTTATTATTACGATAGTCTCAAGATATCTCCTCACCCCATTTCCTCGCCACCTCTCTAGTTCCAATCTCCGTGACTCCTACTCGCCGAGATTGAACCGAGCGACCAATGAGGAGAGTATCAGGTCGTTTCGCTTCTAAAACTTTTCGCCTCCACATTCAAAAGTCCGTTCGCTTCTAATGACAGGGGCCCGTTCGCTTCTAATGACAAGTCCGTTCGCTTCTAATGACAGGTCCGTTCGCTTCTAATGACAAGTCCGTTCGCTTCTAATGACAGGTCCGTTCGCTTCTATAGGTAAATTCATTGGCTGACGAGGGAATTCCACGTTGAATTCACGAGAAAAGGCGATATCGCACAAGTCGCGAAGCGACGAGTGCGATATCGCCTTTTCGAGTGAATTCAACGTGGAATTCACGAGTCGAGCCAATTAATTTTCCTTGAATCCCATAGCGTTCTCTTTGTTTTGAAAAATATATAGTTTTTAGACAATCTTGAGTCGCTATATCGCGCGTCGCTAAGAAAGCCAGTGCAGTGTTCAGTCTTTCGCTACGCTAGCCAATAGGAATCAAGCAAAATTGAATACTAAATAAAATCAGTTTATCTGCATGAACTTGAAGACAAAAGTTGTTTTCTTCAGTCGTTTTAACGTCTAGATTTAGGGTCAATCTACAACAGAAACACAGCCATAGATTTAGATATGGATAACCAGTTCATAGTTAACGAAAACTTACAACCAAAAAGACTAAAAGTGACAGGCTCGAAGTTCAGTTCAAGTTTTCACAATCAATGAATCAGTCGTGTCAAACCTGTAAGTATGCTTTTCTGATGTTATTCAGTTAACAAAGAAGTTAATTGGAAATACACGAAAATACGGACTTATTCTATCCTCATAAGACTTAAGAGCTTAAATAAATCGTTCAAATTTTCTCAACTGACCGTTTCTTGTTGCTTTCAATCCGATCAGAGAACTGAGTGCCGCTTGCATGAGAAGTTGAATCTAGTGAACTTCAACATTTCACAGGACATTGATGGATTTGTTAACTACCTTACTGAATGCTGAAGATTCTCAGGCAAAATAGTTCTTTCAAAGCCATATTTATTGATAAAGATGCAGAGGCGATAGCTCTGATTCAGTGAGTGAAGCTACATGACAAGTATACACAAGCTAGGCTCAAAGTAAAAGGCAGCCGATCGACTGACAAGCAAAGAGAACACAACTGGAACACGGGATAAATTTGCAGTTTCAGTTGTATGATTACAGGTACAGATTTTGCTAGGTGTAAATGCTGAATTAAATTGGACTGATTTTGTTGTTTATCTGTTGGCTTAATCTATTAGATTGTGGTTGCTTTATGCCGGTCTGAAAATGTCGTTCGCCATGATTTGCTGTCGTTGTACTTCGTGGTCTCTCTTTCAAACATCGATTCTCATCTCGCTTTAATAGATTTCTTTACATCGATTATATTTAGTGCTAGAGATGCTAAAGCCAGATTCAAAACGATTTGCTTTGCTTTCGTGTTCAGTTTATATTTAAGCTTAAGTTGAGAAGACACTTGAAGTACAACTGAAAAAGCGTAAAGATTTTTCAGTATTCTGTGTTTGTAACATTAATTTCACTTCGATGAAAATGAATTTTACAAATGACAAATGAGAGCAAACAAAGCTAAAATATTGATTTGACCTCAACTCTCAATCCATCCTTTGTACGCGTATATCGTATCTTAGCCACAGCCTCGCTTTCATCTCGCAATTCCGCGCTAAATACCCATTGCATCCGGTTTGCAAAGCACCCAATTCCACGCTGAATACCCTCTCTCATCCGGTTTGCTTCTCAGCCAATCAGCGCGCGAGTTTCATATGAGCTATGGGATTCTAAATGAAACTGATGAAATATCAAGAGAAATTTCAAGAAACATCGTGAAATACTAGGAGGAGGCTAGTGAAATACATTATATATGTTAAATACTTGATATCGTGAGGACAATATTTACCTCGATTTACGAGTTATTAACCACAGAGTCTGTGATTCTTAGACTGGGAAAGACTCGATTTTCAATCAGAGTAAAGGCTTTTTACCACAGAGTTTAAGCGAGCTTTGGGAGATTGGATTGTTATTAGCAGTGATCGCGACAAAGCGAGTGTAGAGGTAATTAGCATTCAGATAAAAAAGCCTAATTTTCCCAAGCGGATTCCATGGAGGCGAAAGCACTCTTGTGTGACTTCAGTACTTCAGCAAGGTTGCTTCAGCCAACAAACAATCAAACCCCGCGATAAACTTAGTTGGTGGATTCACTTATTTTGGTCACAAGAACATGTTTTGTGCTTAAGAAAGCTTATTTTGAAGATAATAAAGAAAATAAAAGTATATTTCCCAAGCGTTACTTTTTCGATGCGAAAGCACTGTTGTGTGACTTGAATGTGACAACTCAGTAACCAAGCTATGCGATAACTAGTCCCAACTTTGGATGGATTCCCTTATTTAGGTCACAAGAACATGTGTTGTGTTTAAAATAAGCTTATTTTGATGATAAGAAAGAAAATAAAAGTATAACAGTCCCAAGCGTTAAAGCACAGGTAGCCCAAGGTATCTATTGAGCTGTATATAAGGATTTGTATGGGACTTTAGGCTCTGGTCGATAACTCCGTAAATAATAATGCCAATGAACTTTCCTGTAGCGACACAAACAACACTACAGGAAGGTTAGAGTTCATTGGCTTTATTATTTATGGAGTTATCGACCAGAGCCTAAGGTCCCATACAAAGCCTGATATACAGCTCAATAACAAGCCTCTCGTAGATACCTTGGGCTACCTGTGGTTAAAGCGTTACTTTTTGGAAGCGAAAGCACTGTTATGTGACTTGAGTACGTCACCAAGCTACGCGATCAAACTCTATTGTCCTATGTTTACAATGCTCTGAGATGCGAACGATAACTTGTCCCTACTTTGGTGGATTTCCCTCATTACTCGGGCCCTTCCGAAGGAAGCCCGAGTTATAAAATGGGTTTTTCGGTAGTAGTAGTAGTAGTAGTTTTGTTCGGTCAAAGAATGAAGAAAGTATGCGACGTATTTAATCGTATCGAGTTTCAAGATTACTCAGCAGATAAGAAAAAACAAACGACACACAGGACTCAAGTAGATTTGAATCTTAGTTTTGAAAGCAGCTGTAGATCGTCAAGCTATTAAAGGTCAGGATTCTAGTTATAATTAAACTCACGACCAGCGATGTAACTACATCTATTGACAGAAAGCTATATGTACAGAAGTCATGCAAACAATCGAGCCAGTCGAGTTATTTTCAGTAACTCACGATGGATGTTTATTTTATTCCACGTTTGAAAAATTCAGTACGATTACAGTTGTGTGATCCTTGTGTGAGTCATGTTTGTTGCTAATTGTACGTGTACAGCTATGTCCTTGAGTATTTATAATTAAACTCACGACCAGCGATGTAACTACATCTATTGACAAAAAGCTATATGTACAGAAGTCATGCAAACAGTCGAGCCAGTCGAGCTATTTTCATTTTATGCACAAAACATGTGCATGTTGTGCTTAATAAAGCTTATTTAGAAGATAAGAAAGAAAATAATAGTATATTCCAAGCGTTATCAGTTGACTTTATAATTACTCTTTGGATGTATATGCGAAAGCACTGTTAGTATAGTGTTGTGTGACTTGAATGATCAGTAGCGTCACCAATGTTTACAATTTTCCCTGAGATGCGAAGCTTGGAGTCTATATAAGGAGGGGCAATTGTTTAATAATCCAATCAGAATTCGAGTAGTGAATTCATTCTTATTTTGAATTTTAACGGAAACTCGAAGTGAATAACCTGACTGTAAAGGTCAATTACTCACTGTCCAGTTCTTCTTATGTTAGGGAAATACAAATGATTACTGTCCAATTCTTCAAACTCTTATGTTATAATACACGTATTTCGCGTATTTGTAAAGTAATTTCCAAAATCGGTAGTCAGTTAGGACATCTATCTGATCAATAAGTAGATCAAACCCCGGGATCAAACCTTCCTTCGATTCCTTAGAAGCGAACGGACCATCGGCAACATTATTAGGAAGTATATTATTTTAGAAGCGAACGGACTTGGAGGCGAAAAGTTTTAGAATCGAAACGACTGGAGGCGAAAAGTTTTAGAAGCGAAACGACTGTAATTCATGAGGAGTACTGGATCCGAGTCACACAATTCAATATATTTTAATGTGTTCTTTGAAGGTGCGCGGTCCAACTTTGAAAAATATCCTCATGGCGAAGCTGATTACCTGAATGCGCCGTACGACTATTTATCCATCATGCATTACCCGCAGTACGCATTCAGTAGAAATGGACACAGGACCATTGTCCCTATACGTTCAGGTGTGAGAATTGGTCAGCGACGTGGCTTCAGTAAAGTTGACATCCAACAAATCAATAAACTTTACGGCTGCAGTGGTGGGGTAGGACCCACCCGACCCCCCACCCGATCCCCGGTCGGTAAGTAATGAATGTACAGTAGAACTGGGTTGGGTTGGGGGTGATTTACCTAGTATTCTATTGTAAATTACCTGCTTTTTAGAAACCGCACGTTTACGTTTGTAAACTTCGAAGTTTATTTCATTTCAGTCCTCATTTCGCTCCCTTTTTAAACGCTCCTGGTGTCCGATCCCATGATGCATTGCCCAATTGGTCTGGGGAAAAATACTTCCCGAAAATAGACAACACACAGTGTTGTATTTCGTTCAAGGATGGTTCACACTGACGACAAATCGTTCACATTTTAATCTGACCTGAAATCTCTTTCGAATTTCGATATTCGAAAGAAAATAATTTGTGCCCGCAATGTGTCATGGGCTTGGACACGTGGCCTTTATTATTATTCAACCTCGTCCCCAGGATCCTGCCGATAGGGCCCTGGGGTCGAGCTTGACCCGCATTGTACAATTAATCTGGCTATTTATATTATTACTTTGCTCTAATTATTGTATTTAGATTTACAATTAATCTGTGCCTATTTATATTATTACTTTGCTCTAATTATTGTATTTAGATTTACAATTAATCTGTGCCTATTTATAGTATTACTTTGCTCTAATTATTGTATTTAGATTTGCAATTAATCTGTGCCTATTTATTTTATTACTTTGCTCTAATTATTGTATTTAGATTTACAATTAATCTGTGCCTATTTATATTATTACTTTGCTCTAATTATTGTATTTAGATTTACACTTAATCTGTGCCTATTTATATTATTACTTTGCTCTAATTATTGCATTTAGATTTGCAATTTGTTGGCATAAATTAGTGCCACTTCTTTTTATTGTTGTTCAGTTGGCTGTGTCGATCAATTGCAATACCGCACCAAGTGTCCTCAATGGGCTGTAGATGGTTACTGTCTAGACCCTAAATATACTACCTTCATGGAGAAGTCTTGTAGAAAGAGTTGTCGATTCTGCGGCTCAGGTAATGAAGCAAAAACAAACAAACAATAAAACAAAGTCATTGAGTCAGTCAGTCAGTCAGTCATTGAGTCAGTCAGTCATTGAGTCAGTCAGTCAGTCAGTCATTGAGTCAGTCAGTCATTGAGTCAGTCAGTCAGTCATTGAGTAAGTCAGACAGTCATTGTGTCAGTCAGTCAGTCAGTCATTGAGTCAGTCAGTCATTGAGTCAGTCAGTCAGTCATTGAGTCAGTCAGTCAGTCAGTCATTGAGTCAGTCAGTCAATTGAGTCAGTCAGTCATTGAGTCAGTCAGTTAGTCACTCATTGAGTCAGTCAGACAGTCATTGTGTCATTGAGTAAGTAAGTCAGTCAGTCATTGACTCAGTAGTCAGTCAGTCAATTGAGCCAGTGAGTCAGTCAGTCAGTGAGCCAATCAATTAAGTCAGCCATTATTATTGAGTTAGTCAGTCAGCCAGTCAGTCATTAAGTAAGTGAGTCAGTCAGTCATTGACTCAGTCAGTCAGTCAATTGAGCCAGTGAGCCAGTCAGTCATTTAGCCAGTCAGTCAGTCAGTCAGTCATTGAGTGAGTCAGTCAGTCAGTCATTGACACAGCCAGTCAGTCAATTGATCCAGTGTCAGTTAGTCAGTCAGTGTGCGCGTAATGTATCATGGGCTTGGACACATGGCCTTTATTATTATTATTTAATTTATTCAAACTCGTCCCCAGGATACTGCCAATTGACTGAGAGGGCCCTGGGGACGAGGTTGACCCGCATTGTGCAATTAATCTGTGCCTATTTATATTAATACTTTGCTCTAATTATTGTATTTAGATTTGCAATTAATCTGTGCCTATTTATATTATTACTTTGCTCTAATTATTGTATTTAGATTTACAATTAATATGTGCCTATTTATATTATTACTTTGCTCTAATTATTGTATTTAGATTTGCAATTAATCTGTGCCTATTTATATTAATACTTTGCTCTAATTATTGTATTTAGATTTACAATTAATCTGTGCCTATTTATTTTATTACTTTGCTCTAATTATTGTATTTAGATTTACAATTAATCTGTGCCTATTTATTTTATTACTTTGCTCTAATTATTGTATTTAGATTTGGAATTTGTTGTTATAAATTAGTGCCACTTCTTTTTGTTGTTGTTCAGTTGACTGTGCCGATGAAAACGGCTCCTCGTGTCCTCAATGGGCTGGAGATGGTTACTGTATAATCGGTAAATATACTCCCTTCATGGAGAGGCATTGTAAAAAGAGTTGTGGATTCTGCGGCTCAGGTAATGAATCAAAAACAAACAAACAATAAAACAAAGTCATTGAGTCAGTCAGTCATTGAGTCAGTCAGTCAGTCAGTCATTGAGTCAGTCAGTCAGTCAGTCATTGAGTCAGTCAGTCAGCCAGTCATTTCAAGAGACCCGAGGAAAATTCAAATTCAGTGTGTTAATATATCGAATGATATCATTGTAATCCTTGCACTCTAGAAGATTACACTTGTTCAGTTGTTTAGACTGATTGTTATTTCGTATATGTCAGAAGTAGTTATTTTTGGTTTGAAGTCAAGTTTATACGTTTTGTATTTAATCGGAGAAAACGATGGCTTCTTAGTTATGGCGGCCGCCGGTAAGGTAGTGGTTGATAACGAATCAGCTGGATCATCCCATGTTGTTTGAATGACGCTGAGCTGAGCTCCCTCGACAAAAGTCAACAATTTGGCGAATTCGTAGATTCTCTAGTTATTTGCCTTCAATACTGAAAACATAACCGGTGGAAAACCGCTCAACTGATTAGTGCTGCCTTCGCATTTGATCTTGTCAGTTAACGTCGATGCTCTTTTTTCGTAAATCGTTCAATATTTATTTAGCTGAAACTTCACTGAATTAGAAATAATCCTGAAGGGTCTTATAATCACTAGTTAAAATATTTTCTCAATATTGGAGAGGCCTAGGGAAGTACTATTTTTTTATGAATCTTTAGAGGTGTCAGTGACGTCACTTACTCGACGCAAACAATCAGCTCCATACATTTCTTTGTATTTCATGATCAAACTCTCACAGTCCGGTTCATTACCACTTTTGGTAATATACATGACGTCACAAGATGGCGGCCGAAGCGCTGTCTCGGTCCCCATTTTCTTTAGTCCATATTCCCCGTAAAAAAGGTCCTACCCATGAATCTTTGCGCGTCTAGATGTTATTGTATAACCAAAGACGTCATATTGTTGAAGCCTGCTTGAGACACTGCGAATTTTGCGAATTATCGAAGGTTTAGATCGTCTTTGTGGATTTTCTCTTGTTTATTTCTGCCAGGTTTACTGACAAAGACGTATTTTAAAGTATCTTTGCCCACTTTGTTTACAATTTCGCCCACATAGAGGTAAATTAGAGTAGTTTAGTCGTCATTTTCAGTTGGTTTTGTACGGGGGCCTGCCAAAAAGTCGAGGGGCCCAGCGATTCGAAATCATGACTCTTTGCCTCATCGAGGTTTGCTAAGGATGGAGGAGCATCGACGATTCCTCAACAATCGATGTCGTGTCTGATGTTTTTTATGATGTTTTTGACCACTTAGTTGGAATGTATTTGAGTTTAACTGTTGATTCATTGCCAAAAATCAGAGACATTTTGCGTCTACGATTATTTGTGTCAGCGGAGTTACCCAGAATCAAAAGATTATGCTCAGATTCATGTAAACTATGTGAAATCTGAATCACAAACTAATAGTGTGAAGCGATCTTGATCATACAGCCTCTACATTTTAAAATAATTGCACATTTAGCAAAAAGATACGAAAATGGTATTTACCACAGGAAGCCCAAAGTTGAACCCCCTCCCCTCCATCGTCTCTCCTATTTCTCGCTTTTTGAGCCTAACTCAGCTAACTATCTCTGGGTTTCCTGTGTAATCTAACAGGCCAGGCTACTTATGTAAACATGGCGATCCAAATAATCTTGACAGAAGCGTTTACCAAGTGAAAAACAACGGTGAAAACAGTATATTTACTCAGTATGCTTCTGTATCGGCGAAAGTGGAATTTAGCTTATCTTTGGCTGGACTTTGTCATATTAGAAGTGGAATTTATGGCCAAACAAGTGTGATATTCTGTGAGATTAGATGATGTCCTTTCGAACTGGCTATCGGGAAAGTGTGTACCACGCTCGACGAAGCTGCTACCGGACTCCAACTTTTAGGAATTTACTCAATTTGGCGGCCTTTTACAGTAAATGACAGAGGTGAGATGTTGTTGAGAGAGCGATTTTTGAAATCGATTTTGTCATACTTTATTTTCGCTTGATTGTAAGAAGTGTACTCGATTCGAGCACCCAAAACATTAAACTTGTGAATTAGCTATCGGGAGTTTGCATCCGAAGTTTAGTTCATCAGATATTTCTGATTTTCTATGTTTTGCCATACATTTCTACCATTTCTCTTTGATATGTAAATGTTCGAAAAGCTTATGAATAATGAGCTGCGCGACCAGGCATGTCTCTGATTTCTGGGTATGTTTCTGTTGGTTTCGTTGTGGAGATCGAGATGGCGATGGGCATCTTCCTTGAAATTTGACTTGTGTCAGAGACGTGAATCATGAGAGGTAATGCAGTGTTTGTGCAGATTCTCTCCGCAAGGAAGTCCATTCAAAGAGAAAGAACATAGAAGATATGTAAGTTATTATTTGCCTGTCAAGAGTTCTTCAGGTTCTGGGACGTACATAGAAGTTGAGAGGAGCGACATACGGTTCAGTCATTTATCCCGGGATGTCTTCTTCTCTGTATCAAAGAGTTCGTCATGGAGAGGCAGTGAATGTAATCACAGACTAAATATTCGCCTGGTGTGTATTTGTTCATATCAAGAAATCCCCCATTAAAGTGTGCTGTTGCTCGGCCAGCTTTCCTATGTCCATATTTGGGCATTGTACTTGCCATATTTAGAAACCCTGTAAATATTTTTCGCTTAAAAGTACGATTTTTATTGAAAAATCCATCCAAACTTACAGCAAATCGAGTAAATGAATGTAAACATTGTCCTCCATTTTGTAACACGGCCAAAAAGACTGGGAAACCTAACACAGGGTGACCGGTAAACTCGTGCCCAGTCCCCGTAGCTGGTCTACGTAAAAAGCACAGATTTCTTGATATGTACAACCAGTGTCACGAAATAAATATATAAATTGCGTTGTTATTGGCATTTTATGTTCTAATATTTTAGGGTAGAGCGCAGTCATATTACCCTGAAACAATCAGAGAAGCATTGTTTAATTTTATTTATTTATGGACAAGTAGCCGGCTATCATTCAACCATGGATAGATAGAACCATAACTTCATTCCTCACGGCCTCTGTAGTTGTTCTTATGGTAAAATTGATATTTAGTTGATAGTTTGGTGGTTTGTTTCGCGGGATGAATGACTTTGACCTCCTCGAGAAACCATGTTGAGTAACAACGTGGGGAGAGAAAGACCGTTGATTGACAATTATCATGACAACTAGTTAATCTTCGTCTCTGATTGGTTGGACTGTGTTTACAAAATATTACCAAAAGTGGTAATGAACCGGACTGTCTCAGAGAATGAAGTATTTGAAGACGGGATATATTTGTATTACGTATATACTTTGACCATAAATGCGTAAGATTATCGCTAATGCATAGACGTTCAAGGTTTACCGGTATATTTACAAGTTCACGGGTATACCTTCCCAAATTATCGATAAAAGAGTAGCTAAGATCATATACAAGGGACATCACTATTGGAGTTTCAGCGGTTCTCTGAAGTCAGTTTTTTTAGAATTTATTAAGAAGCTCGCGCATGCGCAGACGTTTAACCATCGTGTTCAATAGAGTCGTTTTCGTATGACTGGGAAAGTTACCGCACCGTCGCCGCACCGCGCCTTGCCGTATTGAAAGAGTCTGATTGGATGATATGCATCTGTACGCTTTTTGATTGGTTCATAAAGGAAGCTATTTGAGTATCATGGTAGCGTATATAGGTTTCCCACTCATACGAAAAAGACTGTAATGTTTATTTGACGTATTATGAATGTAGTCATGTTGGTGGCAGTAATATTAATTATTAATTGATGTCACCATTTATTTGTCTTTTCTACAGAGAAAGTCCAAAGATAAAGATGAAAGGTTTTGGAAGAGCAGGACATACTTAAATATATATCTTATTTGTTACTCAGTCTTGTTTATAGTCCATTTATATAACAGTAAATGTATTTCTAACGAGATGAAATGTACATGGTGTGGTAGGGCGGTGGTAGTGCGCACGGTGTAGGACTTATATACGTGTTTTAGGGCGGTGGCCGTGCACACGGTGTTTTGATGTACCATATATTGGGAATTAATGGGTAGATAATCAGGTGCATAATGAAGTGATACCAATCGAAGCTATGTCTAGCTATCTCTTCACGTAAAAAAGTTATTGGTCTGTTCTTCGTATATATATATCAAAATGTAAAACGAAAAACTGTACTCTAGCAAATAAACGAGATACTGACTTCATCCTGTAATGACTTGTTTACATATGTAATGTAATTTAGCTTGAAAATGATTTGTATTCGGTCGGAGATAGAATACAATGATATTTTTATCATAAGCTAATTAATGAAGGCCTTTTCTATTTGTCGTTCTTTCGTATTCTTTAATCTATTTGTCTCTCCTTTTCGTCGAAAACAAACAAAGATAGAAGAAGACACGAGGAAGTAAAAAGGAAATTAAGAAAGGAAGAAAGTAAAAAAGGGGGAAAGAGAGAGAGAAAAAAAAAAGAATGGTAAGACGTTGAAGAGAAATCAATATTAATGTTCAATAATTGCTTACTAATCTTCATTTTATGTCGTTATAAAACTTCAATAAAACATACACTTGTAGTAGATTGTACTTCAATATGTTATAGAAACATCATCTGACTTTGAATTAATTCGTTCCTCGCTTACAAGAAAATAAGAAATCCCGCTGTCGTAGGGATTACGCTCTGCTCTTCCTTCCCCCCATGCTCAGAGAAATTCCAACAATATATAGCACATATATTTTTCAGTTCTTCTACCCCACTAACTCGACCTCAAAAAGGAAGCGGAAAACGGTTAACAGGGTAAATTTGACCAGATTTCAGCCAAGGGAAAATAAAATTAGTTGAGTTAGCGGAGTTCTACTGTATATTCTAATTATTCAATTCTTATAAACGAAGAAAATAAAGCAGCGGCCATGTTGGTGGTACAAAGAAGAGAAACTAATAAGGAATGCTTTGTTATCGGGATCCAACATGGCCGTCATGTCGTCATCAGCACGAACCAGCAAGTGTAGTTACAACCGGGTTGTAAACGGTAATTTAAAACTGTCAGTAACGCTGGGTCAGTAACGGTCTTCTTCTTGTGCCAAAACCAACAACCTGTAAATAAAACGTTCTACACAATAGTTTTAGAATCTATTGTTGTTCGTCTTTGCTTGAAAGGAATGACGTCCATTGTGCTACAGCAGCGAATACGAAGTAAGTAAGTAATATAAAAAGAGTTGGGGTTGCGTACATCAATAATGGTGGAGTACGGAAAGTGTAGACCACAGGAGTCAATAAAAGATACATACAGTATCTACTTTTGTACGTAGATTATGCATGCATAATGAATGTTGGACTTCAAACTGTCTTCGCGTAGATTGAATCCCACTGATAATTTTTGAACTTTTTTTAAATGTTGAATCTGAACTTTCGTCGTGCGATTTTAGTTGATTTTACTGCTGCTGCGAATTGGCTGCTGTTTGTAGCCGCGATATTACAGTGCAACTTCGTCATCTCGAAAACGTACAATAGAATCGACTCAACTCGTTCTATAAAACAAATCAGCAAATCAAACATCAAATTAAAACTCAAATCAATCGCCTATTCATTCTTATCATTCATACTGATTTTTCAGATCAGCAAACTGGTTTCTTTCTCCTGCAAACAGCCTATTATATCTCAAAGAGTATGTCGGAAAGAACATTTCTGGAAAGGTTCGAATTCGAAGGTATAGGATAAAATCTCAAAAGGTTATCGGGGATGACATTTATAGACTTTAGTATGGGATTTTGCCGTCATGCGTTAGAAGCCTCGTTTTGATGTTAGCGGTTTTTTTTTTTCAAAATGATTAATTACAAGATTTAACCCTTTCCTCTAAAAGAACATAGTTATATAAGTATAATGTAGAAGTTTCATGACGAAATTATATATCTCTGTGAAGTTATGAACGATTTAAATTCTGAAAAAACATCAAAACGAGGCTTCTGACGGCAAAATCCCATACTAAAGTCTATAAATGTCATCCCCGATAATTTTTGAGATTTTATCCTATACCATCGAAACTTTCCAGAAATGTTCTTTCAGACAACACTCTTTGAGATATTAGAGTGCAAACCATATGTCCGTGAAATAGTACTATTACTAAATAGCACTAAATAGTGTTATCTCTATTGTTTTCTATTGTTTCATCAGTGCTATTTAGTACTAATTAGTTAGTACTGTTTCACGTACGGACATATGGTGTGCACTCTATAGGCTGTTTGCACCAGCAAGAATCCAGTTTGCTGATCTTAAAATCAGTACGCATATATGATAATATAAGAGTGAAATGAATTTATGTTTACATTTGAAAGTTAATAAATAGATCGATTACATTTAGATGTATATCTGTTATCTTGTGTCATTATTATTTGCCTGAAATGTAGAATGAATGTGCATATACTTCAACTCGCAGCACTTCACTTTCTATTAGAAACGACTAGTTTTAATTAGTCTGGCAAAACTTCAAAGTTGCGTTTGACACCAAATGATCATGAGCGAGTACTTTTTATTCTAACTAAGAAATCCTTTAGCTATGAGATCGACAAAAGTAAATAAAAACGAAAAAAACTATATTAATGTTTATTGAGTCAAGATCCCTGGTTGTAATTGGAACGAAGGGCACAGCCCATGGTGGAAGTTCTTCCCTGTCTTCCATGTCAGTGACAAATCTTTTGTTCTGATTTCAACCAATAAGAGCCCAGCTCTATGAATATTTGATTCGGTGTTTGCTGAACTTCCAAATTAATTATAGGAACATTTCCGACAAAGAAAAATTCATTCTAATTCATTATTACGATGAGAGGGGGATGGTTAGTAAAGCGAGCAGTTATACACCATTAATAGAGGAGGCAGCAGAAGAGACTAGCCTTTCCATTGATCAAGTAAAGGTTACTGTAAAGCTTACAAAGCGAAGAGATCGATCTCTGTTCAGTTTTACTTCTAGCTCGGGATTATATAGCCTGCGAATACTTTTGGTTGCCGAATCAACAAACTCAGGCCGTTTGGAAGTAGTGTTCACAACATGAGCGGCTGTGTTGTACCAGCTTTACAACACGCGCGAGATGTCATGAACTCAGATGTCACAGTACAGGAATTCTGCACTGACAACGCAGACGCTTCTTTGCGGGAGACCCCTGTGGTGAACGCCCAAAAGCGTCTGCGTTGTGAGTGCAGAATTCCTGTACTGTGACATCTGAGGTCATGACATCTCGTGTTGTAAATCTGATACAACACAGCTGCTCATGTTGTGAACACTACTTCCAAACGGCCTGGGTTTGTTGATTCGGCAACCAAAATTATTGTAGAACATGATTTTATTCATCTGTGCATATCATAAGTCCGATACAATCGCCCGCGGCTCGACATTGTAATACTTTGTTCTGGTCGTTCTGGTTTCGGTGAGTTTAATTTATGCAAATAATGCGA
Organism: Actinostola sp. cb2023; assembly: GCA_033675265.1. NCBI lineage: Eukaryota > Metazoa > Cnidaria > Anthozoa > Actiniaria > Actinostolidae > Actinostola > Actinostola sp. cb2023. The sequence goes on from JAUJYZ010001227.1 coordinate 33,443, forward strand.
TTATCAGCAAGCTGACCAATCAGCTTCTTTGACCAGAATCGGGTCAAAAATGACGTCACAGTACAGGAATTCTGCACTCACAACGCAGACGCTTCTTTGCGGGAGACCATGTGAGATATATATATGCAGCCGCCATATTGTTTCTTTGGTGGATAAGCTTATAAATATTACTAGTCGTGTCTAATAAAAAGTGAAGTGCTTCGAGTTGAATTATTTGCAGGATAAAATGTAACTTTGCACATGCATTCACTCTACATTTCAGCAAATGATAATGAAATGAGATAAAAGTTCACTTATTTGTTTGGGCTTCCTGTGCTTCAAATTGGCGACCTTTTCATCATGTTTAATCAAAAGCCAGTCTTGAATATTAGTACGTACTACACTGAAGAATATAAGGGATAAGATTTATTCACAGAAGTATTTTAGTCCAGCATGAGGCCGACTAAAAATAAAGTATTTGCCGTCATCATACTGAACGAACTTTGACAGCTTTTGCTCCATTAAATTACCTTGAACATAAATAGATGAATACAAATTAAATTGATCATCTAGATTTCACGCCCATGCAGCTATTCGTTTGTTTATCAGTTCTAGCACGATTATCACGGCGAACTTTCATCATCCCCCGTACACGGCTGGTAGACAATCTCGCCAAATATTCACTGTTTACAGCGAAAATCCTTGTATCGCGACCTTTCGTTTTGAAAACTTCAGTTTGATTTTGGGTTTTTCTGTTCCGACAATCACTATATATGTCCATTTCTTGAGTACAAAGTTAACTCAGCATAAACATCAGTATTTAAGGTACTAAATAGTGACATTTCTATTGTTTTGTATTGTATTTAGTACTAATTAGTGCAAAAAATATATTGGCAGAACAGAAAAACCCAAAATCCAGCTGAAGTTTATACAAAACGAAAGGTCGCGATACAAGGATTTTCGCAGTAATAGTCGCTATGAACATGTCAAGATTTCGCTTTCTTTTCCGAGTGTAAGTACAATGCAACCAAGGAGAACGTATTGTACGTTTGAGCGGCTATTTTGTTATTATCGATTGTGCCACAGGAACCCCATCTCAACACAGGAAACCCAACTCAACACAGGAAACCCATCTCAACACAGGAAACCCAGCTCGCTTCTCGATCGCCACAGCAAAAATAACATATATTAACTGGTATTAACTTCCTGCAATTCACATAGTTTAAGCTTACATTGTAAGCTTGCTTACTATAGAAATCAACTAGGGTAAACGGCTTTTTTTTTTATTTTTGTCGGTTGTCGGACATTCATTTCCATAACCAACTACTCATTGGTCTGGATAAAGAGGGATGAATTTGTTTTCCTATAAAAATAATTATTATATAAGTCAGACATATATCTCTTTGGCTTAAGATTATGCTATATCTCTTCATTGGTGCTTACCTGCCATAAATCTAACACATGAAACTGATTCCTGTTGCAGTGCACTTCGGCGCCACAATCACTGCAAAACAGCTGACATGGTTCACACTCAAGGCATCACACAGTGGCTAGCTTGTGTTTGTGGCGTTCAGCGCATACGATGCAGCTTGCACCATCTGGCATGGCGAACCCTCCACGAAAGCAGAAAATAATTGTTCGCTTACATTCTTCCATTTAACACATTTTTAATTTTGTCTTCCGGAAATAATCCTTACTAGATGTGTGGTTTATTATATAATCTGCATCGACAAAGATGGAACGACAAAGTGCTGGAGCTGCTTTTCGACTGAACAGTCAGTGGAATGGACTGCTTTCTTTTGCGGCCTTCTCTTCCGAAAACGTAACAGTCGTCTTTAGCTTTGCTTTGCTGATGCGCTTCAGGCCGGGACGATCATTAGCACGAAAAATCAGCCGCCATTAAAATACACGCCATAAAGGGATGTGATTGGCTAGTTTTCAATTGAAACTAAGGAGCAACACTACAACAGAGAAGGCAGAGAAGACCTTCCACCATGGGCTGTGCCCATCGTTCTAATTTTAGACTTACGGGATATGTTCAATTAGACTACGTTAGATCGGTGTCTCTATCGGTCGCGTCAGTATATCAATGAAATCAGTGTTCATGCATTCTCGGCTCCAGATACTACACTACAAAGACATTATTAATTGAACCGACAAACAAAAAATCTATATATCATTTGTGAAAGCAACGTGAACATTTCTTTTCTTTACACCCGGCCCTTCATTTCCTCCCTGTCTTTCTTCCTTTCTTACACTCTTTAAATAATATATATATCATTTGTGAACGCAACGTGAACATTTCTATACCCCCGGCCCTTCAATTCCTCCCTGTCTTTCTTCCTTTCTTACACTCTTTAAATTGCCTATGAAACGAAAAAACAGACCCAGTTTGTATTTGCTACTGCGAAAGTTTACTACTTGCTTGTTTACATGGCGTTAATAAAAAGTGAATTGAGCTTCAGGAACATTTTTTATTTCGCGCACGAAGTTGGGCATTTTCGGTTTCAAAGTGCGACATTTCCCGCTCGGTCAAACTATAGAAATGTGACGTCATAAGTTGTGCAAACAAAGGCATACACAACTTATGACGTCACCAAGCCATTGTCAAGGGCCCAGTCTCTTGTCGCACATTTTGAATGAAAATAATAATTTTCGAACCGCGAAAAGAAAATGTTCGCACGCTCAAAGTCGATGTTTAAATATCTATCTATCTATCTATCTATCTATCTATCTATCTATCTATCTATCTATCTATCTATCTATCTATCTATCTATCTATCTATCTGTCTGTCTGTCTGTCTGTCTGTCTGTCTGTCTGTCTGTCTGTCTGTCTGTCTGTCTGTCTGTCTGTCTGTCTGTCTGTCTGTCTGTCTGTCTGTCTGTCTGTCTGTCTGTCTGTCTGTCTGTCTGTCTGTCTGTCTGTCTGTCTGTCTGTCTGTCTGTCTGTCTGTCTGTCTGTCTGTCTGTCTGTCTGTCTGTCTGTCTGTCTGTCTGTCTGTCTGTCTGTCTGTCTGTCTGTCTGTCTGTCTGTCTGTCTGTCTGTCTGTCTGTCTGTCTGTCTGTCTGTCTGTCTGTCTGTCTGTCTGTCTGTCTGTCTGTCTGTCTGTCTGTCTGTCTGTCTGTCTGTCTGTCTGTCTGTCTGTCTGTCTGTCTGTCTGTCTGTCTGTCTGTCTGTCTGTCTGTAAGTTACTCTAGCGCCACAATGAAGTTATTACGCTTTTTGAATAAATTCGATTTTCAGAGAGAGTAGAGGTTTGCTTAAAAAGTTGTCTTCAAGACATAAAGATTCACATGGTCGTCCTCAAGTTTACGAAGTTTGGATGATTTCTATGGAAGCGTTTGCAAATAGATCGAATCGGAACTTTTTGGTAGCGAATTTGTAAACAATCCTAAACAATTGTGTCGGGTGTCCGAAAACTTCGCTTTATGGACTTTTTATATTGTTCTGCAACCTTTTCAATATAACTTTAATTTAGGAAACGGAAAGAAATCGCTTCATTCGATTTCGAAAAATACGAGTTTCAGTAAAGATATGCATGTTGTCTTTTGTAAAATATTTCACTTGTCTTTACTGAAAGGGGTAAAACTGAAAAATCCGTTCATTAATTTTTCTCTCTAACTACCAAGTCAATTAGTTTAGATAGCACATTCATTAAGCCTGAAGTTTCAAGTTCATTGAAACAATTTAACACGGTCAAATATTATTCTCAAATCCGAAGACTGTTGCCTGCCCATTTCTAGAGTATGACAACCGCATCTTATTTGTGTTATGTTTCCTTTGTCATGCGTCTCTACATAGTATCCTATTCTCAGTGGTCTTCCCCGCTCTATGATGGCTAAGTTATGGGGAAATTGGAAGCCGGATTGCTATCAAGGAAGATGATACGAAAATAAGAGGGTATGGGAGGGTGGGACCAAAAAAAATAATAATAACCCACCGAACGATAGCAAACACGACCACCGGGGGCGAGCTGAGAAGACCACAAGATGTAATCAATACAAGTGTGAAACCCTTGCGCTGTATCGGGACCAACGCTTACTATCGAGTGACGATGGGGCATGGTTACTCAGCCCTTATATACGCTGTGAGAGACCGCTGAGCATAGTATCCTATTCTCAGTGGTCTTCCCCGCTCTATGATGGCTAAGTTATGGGGAAATTGGTAGCCGGCAACAAAGGAGACTCAACCCAACGAAAGAACTGGCCCAAGAGACCCAACACTCAAACCTAAAGAAAGCACAGACGTTGAGTTTGCTTCAACACGAATAGCATGATCAATTATATTCTATTATATCCCCTGGGATAATGTGGGAGTAGGCCCTTCCCAGGTGACCCACGAGGTTTCGGACAGTAACCTTCAAAGGATCAAAGCACTTCCAGATCTCCCAGTCGGGGGACTAAGGGCATATGGGTGGGGAAAGGGCCAGCCCAGGGGATAACAGCCCCGCCGTTCGGTGGAACCGAAAGGGAATAAGACTCCCCTGCAAGCACTGTTACACCCAGGGTGGTGGAGGAGGGAAAGATAAATATAAATATATAAATAAAACATGCTCAAATCACTGTGGCAACCCAACATTTCATGGCAAACAAACTTTAATGACTAACAAAGGCTCTCCGGCCAATAACGACATAAAGCCTCGAGCAGAGGAGCTACAATGAATATTGTCCTTAAATTCGCGCTCCAAGGGCCCCTGTTAAAGGCATAAACAACGTAAGCCCATCATTATAAGACAGCGACATATGAAATAACAGACATGAAACGACCAGTAAACGGGCGAGACAATCGCATCAGTCTGGACAAACGAGTAAAGCGGCGGAACAACCGCAACAGTACCTGGTATGGGCAGGAAACTGGCGGAACGATCAAGAACGACAGCAAACACGCGGAACGACCGCAACCATTACTGGAAACGACCAGTAAACAGGCGGACCAACCTCGACAATCTGGAATTTACCGACCAGCAAATATGCGGACTCACCGCGACAATCTGGAATTTACCGACCAGCAAATATGCGGACTCACCGCAACAATCTGGAATTTACCGGCCAGTCGCATGACAGATGCGGACTCACCGCGACAATCTGGAATTTACCGACCAGTAAACAGGCAGACCAACCGCGATACTCTGGAATTTACCGACCAGCAAACAGGCGGACCAACTGCGACAATCTGGAATTTACCGACCAGTAGCATGACATATGCAGACTCACTGCGACAATCTGGAATTTTCCGACCAGTTAACATGCAGACTCGATGCGACACTCTGGAATTTTCCGAACAGTTAACATGCAGACTCGCTGCGACAATCTGGAATTTCTCGACCAGTTAACATGCAGACTTACTGCGACAATCTGGAATTTCCTGACCAGTTAACATGCAGACTCGATGCGACACTCTGGAATTTTCCGAACAGTTAACATGCAGACTCGCTGCGACAATCTGGAATTTCTCGACCAGTTAACATGCAGACTTACTGCGACAATCTGGAATTTCCCGACCAGTTAACATGCAGACTTGCTGCGACAATCTGGAATTTCCCGACCAGTTAACATGCAGACTCGCTGCGACAATCTGGAATTTCCCGACCAGTTAACATGCGGACTCACAGCGACAATCTGGAATTTCCCGACCAGTTAACATGCAGACTCGCTGCGACACTCTGGAATTTCCCGACCAGTTAACATGCGGACTCACAGCGACACTCTGGAATTTCCCGACCAGTTCACATGTTGACACACCGCGACAATCTGGATAGACCCCTGAGCTACACGGGCGGATCAACTGAGCCTAAAAGAAATGAAAATATAGAACAAAACCAAAGTAGTAAACAGCAAAGTTTTTGACTACAATCTCGAAAACGTAAGATAAACATTCCTTAATGCAAGTGAGTAAAGAAACACAATGGAAACTAATTATGAAGGCATGTGAAAGCGAGCGTAACACGTGGAATGAAAAGGCGACGAGAACAAATATGCAAATGCAAAGCAGCCCAAACTAAAGCAAAGAAAAATAACCTGGAAATATAACCGCTATGTTAGAGAGACCCGAGACAAAAAAAGCAGAAATAAACGATTAAAATAACTAGGCAACCCGCGTGAGGGGAACATAAAGAAGTGTGCGGAAGCCACCAGGAATAATGACATGACCACAACACAACGGCCACGTGGAACAAACCAAGAACGGTAAACAACTCTGAAGTAAATAAAACCGCGATAAGAAGCAAACAGTTTACGTACAAGTCCAAGTATTCCCTAATAGAATGAACACCACACCATTAGAACCTTCAGAGCCTGGACGAGCGAATGTGAAGAAGCTTGCCATGAGGCCAGCGTCTTGAGCTGGCGGAGAAAGCAGTGGAACCGTTGAAAGTAGAGAAGAGAAAAAACCACGAGCATCGCCGACTTGAAGTTCAGAAGGGTTGCGTGCTTGAAATTATGGAGCAGGACGTTGGGAAGCCATAAACTGGTAGAAGCATTAAATGTAGACCTTTGTGAAGACGACACTGTTCGCTGCTCAACGCTTACTATCGAGTGACGATGGGGCATGGTTACTCAGCCCTTATATACGCTGTGAGAGACCGCTGAGCATAGTTAATATATAATGTAGTTTAGATAGTTTAGATAGTTTTGTTTCAACGTCTCTCTTACCGTTCTTCTTTTTTGTCTCTCTCTTTCCTCCTTTTTTACTTTCTTCCTTTCTTAATTTCCTTTTTACTTCCTCGTGTGATAAAAATATCATTGTATTATATCTCCGACTAGCATCCTAAAGCAGACGCGTGTCCAGGCTTCCGTTTTACTTCGCTGGCCACTGGGTCTGCTCAGGTGAACCATACATTGCTTTCCGATTGTTTTACGCACCGTTGAACTAGCCAATGAAATCACTCGTAATATCAGTGCCAAAACAGTTCCCACACTTTGAGTTATTTTTAGAGATATCGTGTTGCAAAGCTCTAAGCTCTAGCTTGTTTTTTAAAAATTCATAATCTGATCAATGATGTTTTAAACCCGGTATGAAAATCAACAACGAGGACTTGTGCTTTATTTGTGCCAAAAGTGAGTCAAACGTAGTCAATCGATAAAAATCGATAAATCGGTTAAAAATCGATATCCTTGAATTGATTGATATCGATTTGTATCGATCAATCGGTAAAAATCGATATCACACTTTTTTTCTTCATATCAAACTTATGTCCTGCATCATTGAACATTTGCTCCTGTTGGGACACAGTATCAAGCGGACAACGTTTTTGAATGCGCTTGTGCAAGATGAAATTATTGAATTACAAATGTGCTTTGTTTACTATTAAAAGCACGTTTGAGGCCCGATTAATCGAGCAATTTGTTCTTTGGCCGATAAATAAAGCATTTCTCAATTGATCTTTTTCCGCCTTTGACAATGTGTAACTAGAAGTATAAAAGAGGATGCTATAGAGCTGCATATGTTTCCTCAACAGGGGAAAATATATCACAAATTCGAACTTCAGACCTTTTGATCTTGTGTGTAAATATTAGAAATTGCCTTCAAAAACGTCCTTTCCGAGACATAATTTATTTGTCTATGTAGCTTCTACATACAGACCGGGATAAAGAGCACCAATATGATGTTCACGATTACCAAACAAAGAGTTTTAGATTTCATTTTGCCACCGCTTAATTATATCCAATATACATGTATTTTATCTCAAAACGCGCGTATCATTACAGAACATTTGATTCTGGCGGTAGGTTTTTGATTGACACGTGTCCCAAAGAATTGAAAGGGTTTTTGTGTGTAGCGTATCTAACGCTCTCCCATATCTCTTCAGATATTTCAGTTCGATCAATTTTGAAGAAACGGAAAATGCCACCCTCAAACCTCTTTATTAGTGCTTGAATTGCCAGCTTATTCATTCCTTACATATTCGTCTTTTATATTCCGTTGGTAGGTTTTTGATTTGTATTTTAACAATGCAGTAAAAAGCAAAAATGTCTCTAGCGGCCCGGTCAACGACTCGTTCGAAGTCAGCTCTTCTCGATGTATCCTCTGGATATATTCTGTCACACTCGCAGGTGTTCTCGACGGAGTTACGCGAATAAGTAGGGGCTGTTTTGCAGTCTACGATTTTTTCCGTATTCATTTTGATACTTCACGAACATTTAAATATTGATTTTAAAATAAAAGAAGTTGCAGTTGCCAATATTAGTTTGGTTCAGTTTATGCGTCTGTACTAAATAGCATTGTATTATCTTGTAATCAATCAGATTATATTTAACACGTTTTTACCTACGCGAAAACAGCAAACCGTTAAAAATCGATAAAAATCGATATCACACTTTTTTTCTTCATCGATTTTTACCGATTTCCGTTAAAAATCGATTAACAATCACTTGATTGTTATCGATTTGTATCGATATCGATTCAGTTTTATCGATTGACTACGTCGGGCGTTGTCGCAGATCAGTTTCAACGCTTGATATATAATAATAATAATAATAATAATATATCAGTAATACTTCCATAACCAGTCTTCGGAACTGGGGTTGACGAACACGTCCTTTTTTTTCAAAATAAATCGCTTGGATCGATTGACTTTTGCTGGTGGATATTCAAGTGTTGAATTTTGAAAACATCACATATCTTTCTAGCTACTCTTCAAGCTCCAGTACTAACTGTCAGTCCACGTGATGTTTGTTCGCGTAAGTCCGTAGAGGTCAAAGTCCGCACCACCACAGATGTAAGAGGCTCGTCCTGATTGGCTAATCCACTGGAAAGGAATGTATGGTTCATCTGAGCAGACGCTTAGTACCGGCGTAGTAAAACGGAATCCTGGACACGCGTCTGCTTTAGGAAGCTAATCTCCGACCGAATATCAATCATTTTCAATTAAACTAAATTACATTACACATGTAAACATTACAGGATGAAGTATCTCGTTTATTTGATAGAGTAGAGTTTTTCGTTTTACTTTTTAATATATATCTGACGAAGAACAGACAAATACAATTTTACGTGAAGAGATAGCTATAGATACCTTCGAGTGGTATCAACTCACTATGCACCTGATTATATACCCATTAATTCCCTATGGTACATTGTACATCATAACATGTACACCGTGTGCACGGGCACCGCCCTACCACACCTTGTACATTCTATCTCGTTAGAAAATACATTTACAGTTACCTAAATGGACTATAAACAAGAAAGTGTAACAGATAAGATATATATTTAAGTAGTTCCTGCTCTTCCAAAACCTTTCATCTTTATCTTTGGACTTTCTCTGTAGAAAAGACAAATAAATGGTGACATCAATTAATAATTAATATCACTGCCACCAACATGATTTTAACTAGTGATTATAAGACCCTTCAAGATTATTTTAGTGAAGTTTCAGCTAAATCAAATATGGAACGATTTACGTCCTAGTTGGTTTACGGGTATATTTTCTCAAACTATCGAAAAAGAGCATCAACAAGATCATATGCAAATGCCAAGGCAGCACTAAGTTTTCAGCGGTTTTCCGCCGGTTATGTTTTCAGTATTTTTTAAATATATCCCGTCTTCAAATACTTCGTTCTCTCAGTATTCTTTCTTAAACTATCGAAAAAGAGCATCAACAAAATCATATGCAAAGGGAAGCACTAAGTTTTCAGCGGTTTTCTTAAGTTTTGAGTTTTTGAGAGCAAATAACTAGAAATTCCGGCTACGAATTCCCCAAATTGTTGTTTTGTTTAGGGAGCTTAGGGAACGGCTTGTCTAAACGTATAAACTTGCACTTCAAACAAAACAAAAAACTACTTACAAATACGAAATAACAATCAGTCTATATAACTGAACAAGTATAATCTTCTAGAGTGCAAGTATTACAATGATATCATTCGATATATTTTAAGATTATACTTGTTAAAACACACTGAATATGAATTTTCCTCGGGTCTCTTGAAATGACTGTCGACGGACTGACTGACTCAATGTCTTTGTTTTATTGTTTGTTTGTTTTTGTTTCATTACCTGAGCCGCAGAATCCACAACTCTTTCTACAAGACTTCTCCATGAAGTTAGTATATTTTGGGTCTATACAGTAACCATCTTCAGTCCATTTAGGACACGAGGAGCCATTTTCATCGACACAGCCAACTGAACAACAACAAAAAGAAGTGGCACTAATTTATAACAACAAATTCCAAATATAAATACAATAATTAGAGCAAAGTAATAATATAAATAGGCACAGATTAATTGCACAATGCGGGTCAACCTCGACCCCAGGGCCCTCTCAGTCAATCGGCAGGAACCTGCGGACGAGGTTGAATAACTTTAAGGCCATGATGCATTGCGCGCACAAATTATTTTCTTTCGAACATCGAAATTCGAAAGAGATTTCAGATGAGAATATAAAACGTGAACAATTTGGCGTCAGTGTGAACCATCCTTGAACAAAATACAACACTGTGTGTTGTCTACTTTCAGGAAGTATTTTCAGTGGTGCTACAATGTTACGTTCTCCTTGGTTGCGTTGTACTCACACTCAGAAAAGAAGGCGAAGGCTCTACATGTTCATATAGCGGCGCGACTATTAAACAGTGAATATTTGGCGAGATTGCCTACCAGCCGTGGTGTACGGAAGTTCGCCTGGAAATCGTGCTAGACTTGATAAACCAACGAAAATTAATGGCTGGTCGTCCACACATCTATAATCTATATGTTCAATTCTTATTATTCATCTATATGTTCAAGGTATTTTAATGGAGAAGAAGCCGTCAAAGTTTGTTTTTCGATGACGGCAAATTCCAGTTTGTTTTACTTCACATCGACTGATTCAAGCTGGACTAAAATACTACTATATAAAAAAATAAAAAAATAAAAAAATATTCCTGGCTTTTGATTACGTGATGACAAGGAAGATGTCTATCAAGCGAAATAAATTCATGTTTTATCTGATTTATCACTAGGCAGAAAGCCACGTGTCGCCAATTTTAAGCACAGGAAGCCTGTAGCGACAGACTCGAACTGTGCGCTGATCACATCTTGTAGCGACAGACTCGAACTGTGCGCTGATCACATCTCTGGCTGATTAACTACTATTTGGCCGACTGCTCTACTCACAATCCGACAACACCACAGTCTTTAATTGTCACTGGTTTGTGATGTGTTTTAATGGATCAAGGTGAACTGAAAGTTACAATCAAAGGCTTATTTAAGTAATTCGTTGTGTAATCATAGAGCGTACAAATGTGTTATAAACTAACTAACAAATCAAATCATAGAATAAGAAACTAATAATGCAGCATGTAATATAATCAATACGTACCAACGTTGCGGGCTAAAGTTGCTAATCAGTCGTTCACAATACTTGCGTTCACAATCAGATACTAGTGTTTTACCGAGTGACCAAAGGTCAAACAAACGAAGGTTCTAGCTACTAGCTGTTGATAATTAATCAGTAATTAAGAGCACTTCCGTTACATGGCTCCCCTAAATTGGTACAATTTACGCAATAATCATATGAAATAACAATAACTATTGACAGTGAATACTGTACTGTTCTATAATCATACTGTTCATTCTTCAAGGCTCCTCGTCGGGGATTCCCGGTCTCCCATTGGTGTTTCTTGGAAGCAGAAGAACGAGCTTGTGGATGGGCCTCTCGAGACTCGTCGTGGGCTTTGTCCTCTTGCCCTTGCTGGATAGCTCAGGGTCTCCAACGGTGACTCTTACCTTACGGACCATGCCATCTTCGTCCTTGTATGCCTCGGCGACACGCGCGAGCTTCCATCGGTTACGGGGGGAGTCTTCCTCTTTCAAAATCACTACGTCGCCGGTCTGGAGGTTTCGTCTTTTGCGTGACCATTTCTGCATTTCTTGCAAAGAGTGGAGGAACTCTTTTCTCCAACGTGTCCAGAACTCATTGGTGAGATGTTGCACTCGTCTCCACTGTTTTCTTGAGTATTGGTCTGCGGCGTTGAAAACTCCTGGGGGAGGTAGTATTACCTTGGTCTTTAAGGTGAGAAGATGGTTGGGAGTAAAGGCTTCGAGGGAGTCCGTCGAGTTGATATTGTCAGTTGTAAGCGGACGGCTGTTAACGACGGCCTCTGCTTCGCACATGAAGGTTCTCAGTGCTTCATCATTGAGTTGTGTGCCATTCTTCTCTAGAATAGCGGAGAGGGCGCTTCGTACCGTCCTTATTTGTCTCTCCCAGACGCCTCCCATGTGACTGGCTGAGGGTACATTGAACTTTGTATCGACCCAGTCACAATTCAGCCTTAGCATTTCAGCTGTCACCTTCTCTGGCTCCATCTCGGAAAGCGCTTCTTGGAGTTCACGTCTGGCCCCAATGAAGTTCGTTCCGCGATCACTTCTCATTTGGCGTACTGGCCCTCTTCTGCAGATGAATCGTCTTAGGGCGTTTATATAGGAATCTGTTTCCAATGTATTCGATACTTCAAGATGGACAGCTCTTGACGCCATGCAGGTAAAAAGCACGCCATATCTTTTCAATTCTTTGCGTCCTTCCTTCACGTACCATGGGCCAAAATAGTCGACCGCAGAATACGTAAGGGGGGGGGGGGGGGGGGGCTGGCTGCAGTTGATCTTCTGGCAAGTCTGCCATCTTCTGTTCTTGGGTACTTGCTCGTAACTTTCGACATATCGTACAGTTATGTACAAGTTCGGTCACTGCTCCTCCACCACCGATTATCCAGTATCCTGAAGAACGAATCTCGTTGTGGGTGAATCCTTTTCCTTGATGCTCGGTCTTTTCATGGCAATGCTTTACGACCAGCTGAGAGACGTGTCCCCTTCTTGGTAGAACGACGGGATGTTTTACTTCTTCGGCGATACTAGTGGCTTGCTTGATCCGTCCTCCTACCCTAAGTATGCCATTCTCATCGAGGAACGGATCCGGACGATGAAGGGAACTTGTTTTCGCTATTTCTTTCACTTCTTGGGTTGATTCTTCGCATTGATCTTCTCGTTTTACTCGAAATGATCCGAGCATCCTGATTTCATCTCCGAACTCTTCCCTTTGAATAGCCTTTATTATTCTTTGTTCTGCGTTCTTTAGCTCCTATACCTTTAATGGCTCGTACTTCGTGGTAATAAGGCCCCTACTACGCGTCTTAATGGGTTTCCTGTCTTTAACTCGTTCACGGAGTATGCGTACGTATCCTATGCAGATGGCCAGGGCTCGTCGAGCACGAAACCAGTCGGAAAAGTACTCCAGGCGTTGAAGCAGCACAGGCGGCTCTTTTGCAACAGTTGCAAGGGAGGACACTTTCTTCAGCTCTTTATCGTCTGGTGAGGGGATTGGCGATTCGTCGTGACTGCCAAAGTCTTGCAAATTCTCCTGTGTCTGCCAGAGGAACGCTGGTCCATTAATCCATCTTGAACTCTCAATGAGACTCCTTGCGCTCAAGCCTCGTGACGCGTCATCCGCGGGGTTGCTTTTACCTTCAACGTACAGCCATTGATCTGGAGAGGTACGATATCTTATCTCTTGCACACGATTCGCAACGTATGTGTGAAAACGACGTGCATCGCTCTTTATGTATCCTAGGACTACCTGGCTATCTGTCCAGAATATCTCGTCTATGGTGTCGTACTCCAATTCTCGCGTAAGAGTTTCGCTGACTCTCGCAGATACCAGGGCTGCTGTCAACTCTAGTCTAGGTATCGTAACCGGTTTCAGGGGGGCGACTCGTGCCTTTCCGAATACAAGGGAGCAATGTACTCGGTCACTGGTGTCTACAAGTCGAAGATAGGAACACTGACCGTATCCCTCGGTGCTTGCGTCGGCAAAGTGGTGCAGCTCGACAGTCTTCCGGTCTTTGAAATCGTGTGGCTCGAAGCATCGCTGTATCTTCATTTGCTCTAGGTGGGGTAATTCACTTCTCCACATCTCCCATTCAGATCTTAAATCGTCGGGGATTGGTTCATCCCAGTCCAATCCCTCTTTACAGAGAAGCTGGAGGATTCTTTTACCACGGAGTAGGAAGGGCGCTACTAGTCCCAGGGGGTCATAAATCGAACTCACTGTCGACAGGATGCCGCGTCTGGTAAGCGGTCTGTCTTTCATAGTGATGTGGAACTTGATAGAATCAGATTCAACACACCATTCTACTCCAAGTACACGTTCCGGTGGGAGAAGTTCTTTGTCCAAATCTAGATCTTTGATACCTTTAGCGCGATCTTCGACTGGTATTGACTATCACTTCTTTACTGTTCGAGATGAACTTGTGTAGGCGGAAACCACCTTTTGCACACATATCCTTGCCTTTCTTGATAAGCGATATAGCGTCTTGGATTGTCTTAGTGGATTTTAGGCCATCATCAACGTAGAAATTCGTCTTAATGAAGTTTGCTGGTTCAGTTCCAATGTCTACTTCGTTCTGTTCCGCTGTCGTCTTCAATGCTAAGTTAGCGCATCCAGGCGAGGATGTCGCGCCAAACAGGTGCACAGTCATCCTGTATTCTTTCGGTTCTTGGCTGGTATCCCCTTCGTCCCACCAGAGAAAGCGCAGGAGATCACGATGCTCTTCATTCATCTTCACTTGATGGAACATTCCTTCAATGTCGCATGCAAATGCGACAGGCTCTTGCCGGAAACGGCATAGAACTCCGACCAGAGAATTCGTTAAATCTGGTCCCTGTAAGAGGTGGCGGTTTAATGAGTGTCCCTGAAACTTTGTTGAACAATCGAATACCACCCTGATTTTCTCGGGTTTCTTTGGGTGGTACACGCCATGATGTGGTATATACCATACCTTCTGATATTCTTCGGGGGCTCTTTCTGCGTAGCCGTTCTTAATGACTTCATTCATGAACACCACGTAATCATCTTTGTACTTTGGATCTTTGTCAAAGCGTCGTTTAAGAAGATTCAGGCGATTTTCTGCAAGTTTCTTGTTACATGGGAACTCAATTGCGGGATCACGCAGAGGAAGTGGCATCTCGTAGTGACCATTGTCGGTGAGGTGAATGCTTTCCTTCATTTCCTTGAGAAATCGTCTGTCTTCGTGTGACGTGGATTTCCCTTGAATTCCTGTTTCAGAGAAATCGCGCTCGAACATCTTCTTTATTGTGGAACAACTCATTACTTCTTTGTGCTGTGTGGGGTGCGCAAACTTGAAAGTGGAAGATGATTCGTCAGATCCAATCTCTTTCGTCATGATGGAATTGCAGCTAGCATGAGGGGTGTCTTTAAAACAAGTGCATTCATCAGTGTGGATACTTGCGCCGATCAGATCCCAACCCAAGGCGGTGCGTATGGCATATGGATCCTTTGGCTTTCCTGGAACGATGTCCCTCGGCTTTATGGCCTGAACACAGTTGTTACCGATGAGGATGCCAACTGTAAGGTCTTCACGGTAGCTTGGAATCTTGTTCGCGATTGTTCTTAGGTGCTTCCATCCTTGTGCGAACTCTGGTCTTGGGATTTGGTCTCGCCGAACAGGTATTTGTCCTCTGGTGTATATTTTGGGAAGTATAATTGCTACCAGCTTGTCGTTACGAGAAACAACTATTCCTTCGATCTTCTGAGTAGATACGCTTTCCACAGCATGCATCGTCCCGAGCTAGAGCGTCAGTTCAGTGCCTTGTAGACCTAGTTCGTCGCGCACTTCGTTGGTTATGAAGCAGGTGTCGCTTTGGTCGTCCAGCACCGCGTACACTTGCACTTGTTTCTCCGGTTGATCCTTGTGGTGCAGCCACACCGGCACAATCAGAGAGCTAGTTGTACCACAATCGTTAGCGCAAACGTTCACGCAGTTGCTTACTGCCTTTGCTGTCCCATCTGTAGTATATATTGCTTTGTCATTGGTTTCTTCGGGCGCAGTCTTGTACCTGTGCAGCGCATCAGCGTGAGGCTTGTTACAGATCTGACACATGTTTCTTTTCTTACACTGTCTTACCATGTGTCCTTGATGTAGGCATGAAAAGCAAAGACCTCTGCTCCTAGCGAATTGTATTCGATCATCGACGCTCTTCTTTAGAAACTCGCTACAGCCATGCGGTCCCTTACATGCTGTACCATGATGGCGACTCTTGAACTCGGATTTCGCATATCGGCCCTTCGGCGCATCTCCCCTTTCAGAATCTCTCTGCAGTCCCTTTCTTGTTGCTAATAAGGCTTCAAGAGAGAAGACGGGGTGATTCGCGTCTGATTCAGCTTCTCGCGTGAAGTCTACAAAATCGCTAAAGGTGTATTCGCCTTGCTTATCTTCTACCTTTCGTGCATTCGATCTCCACCTATTGCCGTAGTGGTTCGGTGGTCTCGCTGCTAGCTCTCGAATCGCTGAGAAGTTATCGAATTATTTTAGGTACTTCACAGTTTTCATTGTCTCTTGTGTCATAGTTAAAAAGTCACTGTACTCCTCTAGGTCATTTCCTGTTGTGCAAAGCGGCCACGCCTTCAGCCTTTCACGGTATGCCTCGTAAACTTTAAACGGGTTTCCGAATCGGTCCTTCAGCACTTTCCTTGCCTTGAGGTAGGCGTCCTCGGTTGTTAGTCCTAGGAGACCACCGATCATCTTCTGTGCTATACCACCAGTATATTCTCCAAGGTAATATAGCCTATGACTAGGCTTACTGGCATCTTCGTCTACCAGTGCGTCGAATGCACTTTCCCACTTTGGGTACTCAAGAATGTCTCCTTCGAAGATGGGTGGCTTCGGCATTGGGAGGTTCATTCTCTTAAGCAGTAATAATTGCTGTTGTTGAATATGGTTACTCTCCTCTTGCATTCTTTGAAGTTGTTCTTGAGAAGATGGCTGTAGTGGAAATTCCTTTGGTGTACTAAGGCTGAAACGGTTCTGGGGTGAGAAGGCGGGGGTATTTACATCGAGATGCGTAGGGAGAGAAGAGCGGCGTCTTAGTGTAGGTATAGGCAGGGCTGATCTGGGTGTAGATTCAGGCAGGGTTGATCTGGGCGTATAGGTATAGGCAGGACTGACCTGCGTTTAGGTATTGGTGGAGTTAACTTGGGTGTAGAAGTGGCTTCTGCAGCAAGCGAATTTCCGGATTCCTGCTTTTCGTTTTCAGATTTAAATTCCACGGTTGTATTTTCCTTCGGGCTTTCAGGTTCTGTTAGTATTTTCTGTATGACTTCGGCTACGCTGAGTTCTCCTTGGAGTGTATCTTGTTCCTCTAGACGCTCTAGTTCTCTCTTGCGGTACATTAACTCTTCCTGCTGTCTATCAAGTTCTTGACATCTCTTTAAACTTTCCATTTTGGCCCTCAATACAGCGCTTTCAGCCGCTAATCGCTTCGACGACGAAATGGAACTTCCAGTACGACTGGAGGATCGGGAAAATCTAGACCGATGAGATTGTTGTGACAACATTTCCATTCTGTCTTGCTCTTTATCTTTAATTCTTATTTTTACGTCGGCTAAGCATTCATGGAATGTACCGGAGATAGATTTGTATTTGCTTAAATCATCCGTTTGAAGGTCGTCGTCATTAATTTCTAGCAGTACTTCTAAGACTTCATCGTGAGCCGACTTAAAGCTTTGCATTTCCAAAAGCAAACCGTCCTGTCCGGCAGTCAGATTTACAATATCTGCCGATTCTCTTAATAATTGATCTACGGCCTGTATTTTTTCTTTAAGCATGTTAGCGGCTTTATCTCTTCTTTTCCTTGCCTTTTCTAAATCCATCAACAGACCCTTTTCGGTACGTGTCCTATTTCGCTTCTCCTTGCAATCTGATTCATTTCCGGCGTCGCTAGTAAATTCTTCTGTAGTTACGGCATCGTTGTCTTTCGTTTCATTTGAAAATTCATTCAAAGTTTTTTAAATGTTCATCTAATTCGCTTTCGGGTTCTGAATACTTCTTAGCCATTGATTGTTCTTTCTTAGTCGATTCCTAATAATTCTTCGTGAATGGTTTGTGGTTGATTCGGCTTCAACAAACCCTCGTTGTTCACTGTAGCGACAGACTCGAACTGTGCGCTGATCACATCTTGTAGCGACAGACTCGAACTGTGCGCTGATCACATCTCTGGCTGATTAACTACTATTTGGCCGACTGCTCTACTCACAATCCGACAACACCACAGTCTTTAATTGTCACTGGTTTGTGATGTGTTTTAATGGATCAAGGTGAACTGAAAGTTACAATCAAAGGCTTTAAGTAATTCGTTGTGTAATCATAGAGCGTACAAATGTGTTATAAACTAACTAACAAATCAAATCATAGAATAAGAAACTAATAATGCAGCATGTAATATAATCAATACGTACCAACGTTGCGGGCTAAAGTTGCTAATCAGTTGTTCACAATACTTGCGTTCACAATCAGATACTAGTGTTTTACCGAGTGACCAAAGGTCAAACAAACGAAGGTTCTAGCTACTAGCTGTTGATAATTAATCAGTAATTAAGAGCACTTCCGTTACAAAGCCCAAAACATATAAGCATATATTGTTATGTCATTATGCATGTTTTTCTTTCTATTGTATCTTTTTCTTTTGTTTTCCTAATTGTCCTTAACATATTTTCATTTATTGTTCAGTTATGTAAATATATTGTAGTGCCGGCGTTTTGTATAATTAAGTTGAGTATTAATTCTCGCTAGCTAGTTGAACATGATGGTCGTTTGTTTGGAAGATATCTTGTTCTTCCCGTACCTAAACACATATTTGTAAGTATTTATCCTCGTTTTCTGTATTAGTTTGTATGTTTTGTATTTGCTGTAAGACTTTTAAAAATAGTATCTTTGTATTTATTTAAGGAACTGGTTTACTGTGAACGCTTGTAACCACGTTTAAGTATAAGTAGAAAATAAAACAGTATCTGGCCGACCACGCAAAGGTAATTTAACTACATATATATTTTGTTGAAGTGTAGCTGAATGAGTGTGCACAGTTACATTTTAACCTGCAAACATTCAACTCGAAGCACTTCACTTTCTATTAGAAACAACTGGTTAGGACTATGTTTTAAAAGTTTAAATCAAAGATTACTGGAATCATTGCTGTTTGTGTGTGTATCTAAAACATCGACGAATAGTCCAGTCAATCTACGGATTTTTTGGGGTCCAGATCAAACTAATTGCAATATAATGTTTTTCACTGTTAAGATATCAAGAGAGGTGACCTAAGTAACATACTAAAAATCCCAAAAAATCCCTTCGGTGGTACATCCCGAAAATTGGAATTAAAGATATTGATGTTTCACCACAGGGTTCCCGCATCATGAAAAAAAAACAGCCAAGCTGTTGTTTGAGGTCAAACAAATTGCAACATAAATAATTTTACTTCCATATGACAGAGAGGAGTGACCTAAGTAGCATATTGAAAATCCCACAAAATCCCATAGAGGAAACATCCCAAAATTTGAATTAAATATTTTCATGCCTCACCACAGGGTTCCCACATCATAAAAATGGAATATCCCACAAAATATATTCTTTCGAAATGATTTTCGATGTTTTTCAGATTACAAGTGTCGGAGAATAATAAAACTAGTTTGACAACTTTGATATTGGTCTTTTTGAGTAAAAACAAGGAGTTTTAGGGGGAGGGGGAGGGAATTAACTGGTAAACTCTTATAAATAACCAAAAATTGGCTTTTGAAATCATGTATCTGGTCATTGTATACGAAATTTGAAATATTACTCATTTGGGGTAGTTCAGTGTTAGCATATATCAAAATCAGAACACCGAATCATGCAACTTGGCTTCTGCCCTCAGCTTGCACATTCATGGATTATTATTAAAATATCGCGCAATTGAATGTCATCTTCAGCGATCAAGTCGGGCGCCAACGAGTTCAGGTAACTTTACCCCTGCCACATTCAACATGCAGGAGAACAATTTAGTACATGTACATCTCAGGGTTCTGCATGCAATCGCATTTGACCTCGGATCATCTCCGAGGCCTGGACTTGGGTGCTGGTGGCGGGTCAGTTCTAATTGGAAGAAGCTTATAGTTCTTGATTACCCTTCCACTACTGAACCTGATAGTACACCTTCTTGTTGTGGTACGCTGCCACTGATGATGTATGCAGGGAAGGATTTTTTGCTGTAAAAAGGATGACGGGCCTGCAGTAAACTAACCGCATTCTCAGTATCAGGCTTTTCGGGGGGGGGGGGGGGGGAGAAGGTGGAAAAGGGAATGAAGAGGCGCGGGAAGGAGAGAGGTAAGGCCTGATACTCAGGTTACATTCTGACAGAAGTGTGTGTACCTCAAGGAATCTAATATATCTTCAGATGTTCCACCATAAAGAGAGACAAGTGCATTTTCTATCGCATTTATGGCATTCTTTTGTGTGGACTCATAAAAGCGGCAGCTTGTCAGAGAAAAAAAAAACACTGAAACTTCTTCAGAGCGCAGCTGTTTTGCGTATTCCATGCACACATGATGTTGTCACACTGAGCACTGCATGCAAAATGTTTGTGCATACAGTTTCCGTTCCCAAGGCGCACTTTGCTTGCTTGATGTAAGGACACACCACATGATTAGCAATTTGTGCATCAAGTTAAGTGCGGTAACACCGCAGACGTTAACAACGCAGAATGGGGAGATCCGTGACAACACCAATCAGTGCTGCAGTCAGTCGTGCTACTTTTCCCAAGAACGCAGATCGAGAGCAACTCGAGCTTCTAGGGGGTCAGGGGTAGCCCCCTGGAAATTTTGAAATATAGAGCTTTGGAAATACCATTTTCTTCCTTTTCCAGCGGACTTTCTCGCTACATAAATACATATAGCAAAATGCTTGCCATTCATTTTTATGCTTAGCTAACTACAATAATACATGCATGTATAATGACTGAGGATAAATACACTCTCTAAACGGTGCCATTTCAATGGGTTTTTGACTCAGTGAGTCAGCGAGTACAGCTAGTAGACACATTTTAAACGCTGTAAACCGGTCTGATCTGGTCCTGACGCATAACGACACACCCAAAAAAGTAATAGGACTGATTGGAACAAAAACGTACGTTGAATTATACTTCTAGGATATTACGTACGGGATTACGCAAGTTACATTGCCGCCGTGATAGTTGTAACTGTGCTAATGTGTTTATTTCGACGGTAGGAGATACAATGTAGTACATATAAGAGACGAATAAATACATTAGAGGCAAAGGCTCTCAAGCACCTTTCTTTTTTTCTGCGAATTTGACGATAACATCAAAGTTAATATCCTTGTGGTTGTGTATGTGCAAGATGGCGAATGAAGAAAGTTGTTCTCCCGCCATGGAGCTGCACAGTGAAGTCTTCAACAGCTTCATGGATGGAACTCCCGGGCTGCACTCCGCAGTGCATGAAGACACTACATACATAAACTTTATTAATGTGTCAAACACGTTAGCAGAGTTTTAACGGTCGGCTACATAGATTTAGTGTCTCAGTCTACTAGGGTCTGTAGTGATCACCTCTGATCATCCACCGGTGCCTCCATCTTATAATAATTGTTACTGTTCATCTAATCTCCTCCCGATTCGTTCCCATGCCGACCCAATATAACTGTAAATGGATTGAAATTTTCACGTGCACGAGTCATAACCGAAGTTTTGCTTCGCCGTAAACATTTCCAAAGGGACAGTTTCAGTTTCAGGCAATTTTTAAGGTTTAAAGCAAGTTCACACAACAGTGTTTATAACATCTTTAACGGCTCCTAAACCGTGTAATAACGCGGGATGTATTTGGACTCGAAAATAATGTTATTTGGACGCGAAGAGCGTGCGTCATATAATAAAAGCCTTTGGAGATGACAAATGAACAACTTTAATAACGAATTGATTTGATATGAAAATAATTGAAATATAAACAATAATAGTTAAAAAATGAAAATCCCAAACAATTTTAGTACGCATTTGTGTACCACTTTGCGCGGTATTGCAGTCTACGCCCATGGTATAGTTTTGGACTGGAAACTGTCTAATGGAAAGCTTCTTCCGATTAGAACTGACCTGCCGCCAGCACCCATGTCCTGGCCTCGAGCTCCTCACTCTGCCGAAGCCAGTGATCTGAGGCAGGAGCCCATAAGTAGGAGCCTCCATTTAGGATGTATTTGTGGGACGACCTGTGACCGGATCAGGCTATTTTTAGAACACCAGTTTGGCCGCGAAATTTTAACACCAGGCATTTTTGATTTCGGCTTTGTTACAGAGTTTCTAGCTTTTGGCTTGGTAGATTTACTATTTGATGTTTTTTTAGTTCCTTGAGAAACAGAACACGAACTTGAAGACTCTTGGTCACTTTCCGATGAAGTACTAAACTCTGCAAAAGAGTCACTGTAACTATCACTATCATTTTCGCTCTCTTCACTTTCAGTTTCTTCAATTTCGCCAATTTCTTCGTCCGCCACTTTGTTCATGTATCACAAATAAACACAAATCATCTACCTCATTGATGCTGAATGGCTATGTTTAATTCCCATGTGGGATTCCTATTGATTGATGATTAGTTCGCGGGAAAAGGTGTTCTAAAAATAGCCTGATCCGGTCACAGGTCGTCTCGTTATCAATTTCAAGAGCCCATTTGTGGTTATTTATAAGAGTTTACCAGTTAATTCCCTACTCCTCCTCCCTAAAACTCCTGTTTGTTTTTACTCAAAAAGACCAATATCAAAGTTGTCAAACTAGTTTTATCATTCTCAGACACTTGTAATCTGAAAAACTACCAAAATTATTTCGAAAGAATATATTTTGTGGGATATTCCATTTTTATGATGTGGGAACCCTGTGGTGAGGCATGAAAATATTTAATTCAAAATTTTGGGATGTTTTCTTCTATGGAATTTTGTGGGATTTTCAATATGTTACTTAGGTCACCTCTCTTGATATCTTAACAGTGAAAAACATTCTATTGCAATTAGTTTGATCTCAAACCACAGATTGACTGGACTAGAAAGCGACTTTATTAGGATGCTGTTTGGGTGTGTTTCTTGACAACCGATTCGTGATGTAAACAAAAACCAACTTTAAGAAGTATCATTCAAATCATTCTTGGAATCATGAATGTTGTTTGTCCATTGAATTGATTCATTTTGTCAGTACCAAATTAAACACGGACTATTCGTAATTTATAAATGAAATCATAATTTGGTTTAGATATATGATTAACAACATAGCCACCGTCAGCAACTTGGTCACAAGACCAATACAAACTTCTTGGATTTCAGTATTGGAGGGGTCTATGCAGCATGCACGCTTTTATGATATTTTCACTGGGGAAATCAGAATACAAAGCCTACATTCCAGGTTATTACATATTCCTACATTCCAAGCGTGGTCCACGGGATGCATTACATCACCCAGTGTGCACCGCTCCCTATAAATACGCCTACTTTCATAGATTTAAGTTTAGCTCTTTTTCCAAAAGACGGGAGGAAAGAACGAAAACTCCCCACCCCCCTCCCCGCAGCGATGATATCCATACCGTATGCCATCGATCTTGAGACTACCGCTCCCAAAGCCTCGGGCCGAATGTTCCCTTAATAACCACACCCATGACTTTGTGTGCGGATTTCCAAAGTGAGAATATATCACTGACTGACTGACTGACTGACTGACTGACTGACTGACTGACTGACTGACTGACTGACTGACTGACTGACTGACTGACTGACTGACTGACTGACTGACTGACTGACTGACTGACTGACTGACTGACTGACTGACTGACTGACTGACTTTGTTCAGGAGCCCATTACTAGGAGCCTTCCTCTAGTAATAGGTTCATACGACATCAAATACACAAATTGTGCTATTTTTAGATATGCAAATTTCCGAAGAATTTCAAATTGAAAAATAAAATGACGGTCAAACGGAAGACGCGAGGACTTGATCCAAAATATTGATATTCTTAATCCATGGAAGTCCAAGTTATTTTTCCCTTGCACAAGATCGAGACGAACTGTGTACAATGAATGTATCACATGTATCAATAAACTGACCTACTGCCAGAGCGCTTAGTGGCGACTTTTAGTTTGGCGACTCACGATGTCGCGAAATTATTCTACGTTCTTATGCATATCGCTTCATATGTTTATTCTTGTTTTATCAACTTTCTTCTGTTGGTTTTTGATTCACGATTCAGTCTTCGTAAGAATGAAGCGTTCTCACAGTGATTTCGACTCTGATGAAGCAAAATTCATCACCTTCATCATCACTGATTTTTGGATAGCGTCGACGTACGCCAACATAACCAACCACACAAATGTGCACTTTGCTAAAGACCTTCTTCGCCGAAAGATTATCGAAAAACAACTGAAACTTTCAACCGACGAACCGTGCCTTAAAGAGCGGCAAAGAACACTAAAACATGAGGGTTATCACTGAGTGTATGCGAAGTTCTTTCGCCAAAGGCGTCTTCAGTTAAAAGAAGGCAAGAAAGCCGGCACTCCAAGAACAGCCGCTGAATAAAAATGCGATAAAATCTTCATCCAGGACTGACAGAAAAAGAAGCTCCCCTGTACCTCACTTCGCTGTTTTAGAAGGAACTTTGTGTCAATGTCGAAAATGTTCGACAAAATCCTACTTCAAAGTTCGTGATTCATTTTGCTGCGTTTCAGACAACAAATACTAATTAGAACACACCGGCGGTTTGGAATATTCATTAGCTTGGTTCTCACTGCTAGTCCTGCACAAGTTTAATTAGGTTCTTCCGTAAGAGATTATCCATGATACCAGATCGTGGAATTCCTTCTCAGAAAGAGCAGAAGATGTTCGTTTTTTTGGCCGGGTTTTGAACTGGCCTTTGAACTAGCTTTGTTTTTAGAAGTTCTCGCACTTGAAGTTGATATATTGATATAAATAATAGTACCTGGAGTTGCTTTTTTGTTTTGTTTTTAATGTTTTCAATCATTGTTCTTCCTCGCTTGATGAAGTACTGAAGTCAGACGACGAAACTGATCTGAAATTTCACTAGATTCTGATTCTTCACTAGAATCACTGGAACTACGCTTTCGGCCGACATTGAAAGCAAAACATTTTTGAATCTGACGTCAAATTCCTATTGTGTAAGACGCGACATGATTGGTTAATCGCGCGGAATTTATAATGAGTGTTTCTATTTTTAGCTCAATTTGTGCATTTGATGTCGTACAAACCTATTATAGGAGAGGAAGGCTCCTAGTAATGGGCTCCTGCTTTGTTTTATTTATTTTTTGATTTTGTTTCATTACCTGAGCCGCAGAATCCACAACTCTTTCTACAAGACTTCTCCATGAAGTTAGTATATTTAGGGTCTTTACAGTAACCATATTCAGTCCATCTAGGACACGAGGAGCCGTTTTCATCGACACAGCCAACTGAACAACAACAAAAAGAAGTGGCACTAATTTATAACAACAAATTCCAAATCTAAATGCAAGAATTAGAGCAAAGTAATAATATAAATAGGCACATATTAATTGTAAATCTAAATACAATAATTAGAGCAAAGTAATAATATAAATAGGCACAGATTAATTGCACAATGCGGGTCAACCTCGACCCCAGGGCCCTCTCAGTCAATCGGCAGGATCCTGGTGACGAGGTTGAATAAATTAAAGCCCGTGTGTCCAAGCCCGTGACACATTGCGCGCACAAATTATTAAATTCGAAAGAGATTTCAGATCAGAATATAAAATGTGAACGATTTGGCGTCATTGTGAACCATCCTTGAACAAAATACAACACCGTGTGTTGTATATTTTCAGAAAGTATTTTCCCCATATCAATTGGGCAATGCATCATGGGATCGGACACCGGGTCGGTTTAAAAAAAGGAGCGAAATGAGGACTGAAATGAAATAAACTTCGAAGTTTACAAACGTAAACGTGCGGTTTCAAAATACATGCCGTAACATCGGCTGCGCAGGAGATTTCCGTTCTTTATTTAATGATTTGCCAAAAAGCAGGTAATTTATAATAGAATATACTAGGTCCCCTGTAAATCACCCAACCCAGCCCAGTACTATTGTACATTCATTACTTACCGACCGGGGGTCGGATGGGTCCTCCCCCACCGCTGCATTTGTAAAGTTTGTTGATTTGTTGGATGTTAACTTTACTGAGGCCTTGCCGCTGACCAATTATGATCACACCTAACCTTATAGGAGCAATGGTCTTTTGTCCGTTTCTACTGAATGCGAACTGCGGGTAATGCATGATGGATGCATAGTCGTACGGCTCATTCAGGGTATCAACTTGGCCATGAGGATATTTTTGAAAGTTGAGCTGCATACCTTCAAAGAACACATTAAAATATATTAAATTGTGTGACTCGGATCCAGTGCTCCTCATTGGTCGCTCGGTTCAATCTCGGCGAGTAGGAGTCACGGAGATTGGGACTAGAGAGGTCGAGAGGGAATGGGGTGAGGAGACATCTAGAGACTATCATAATAATAACCAACTCGTGGCGATCTTGCTAAAATATAATATAAATGTCACATTTATAATATTCAAATTCGCTAGGGCTTCCTGTTGGCGTGACGTGTGATGGCGTCTCAAGCATGTTAAGGCTTGGCATTTGGCCAAATATTAGTCAAATTCATTTTTTAGCTTTTCTCACTGAAACCTTGGTAGAATTTCTTAAAATTCGGTCCATCAGTAGAGTTCAGTAAAAGGAAGAATATTCAACTGTGTATTTTGGGATTGTCATGTCACGTGATCAGATTTTGTAGATTATGGACAAAAATGGTTTTCTGGAAATGCGCTGACGAGTTTCAATGGCGTATAACATTTATCACATTTAATGTATTTGTGTCATTGTCTCTAACAATAATCCGTCTCATTTGGTTGACTTTTTCTTTTTGGTAAGGCGATATTGCCTAAAACAGGTCACGTGACTAGAAACCCATCTAAATATAGCCTTATCCAATCATTGAAACCATCCAATCGAAACGTGGGCTTTATTCACATCCTATGGCAAGCAATTTCCCATATCTAGTTTCAGCTTCTAGCTAACTATGAGCAGCGCGTTTTTTTGGTCATTTTTTCCCTTATTGTGACGTCATTGATCACGTGATCGTGTAATTATGCATAATGATTTATTAAGGACATACATTTTGTTCAACCCAAAAGATTTTATCAAAAAGCGTTACATATTTCCTGACTTACAATTGAAAACCTGAAATCCACGCGGGGGGTCCTAATGTATTGAATCTGGTCAAGCCTTAACATGCTTGAGGTGTTTCCAAAGCGCGAGTGGCCTCATCAATAAACAAATGGAGGGGAAAGCATTGCGACGCGCCTGCACGTGACAGGAAGCCCAATCTCTGTCTCACCTGTACTCACCTGGTTTTATGTTGCCCCAGTAAATCGTGACGTAATTATCTCTGTCATGACGAGATTGCTCGTGGAAAAACCCAAGTGCGTGCATTAACTCGTGGATTACTATTCCTTTGGATTCACATCCTCGACCGAGTGAAAGCTTTTGTCTTCCAAGGCTCTTCCCAATAGCTGACCAACACCTAGAAACAGATAAAGAATGACTGGATTGACTGACTGATTGAATGATCGAATGAAGACATGAATAGATGATTGATTGAATGTAGGAATAAATGGCTGATGGAATGAATGGATCGAATGATTGACTGGCTGACTGACTGAAATAAAGAAAGAATGAATGAATGAATGAATGAATGAATGAATGAATCGAATGAATGAATCGAATGAATGATCGAATGAATGAATGTATAGATGAATGAATGGTTGAATGAATGAATCGAATGATTGACTGACTGACTGCATGAATGATTGGATTGACTAACTGAATAACTGACTGACCGACTGAGTTAATGAATGCCTATACTGGTTGACTAGATGAATTTAACTGAATAAATGAATGAATGACCAAATGACTGTTCGCCCATGAATGAATGAGAATGTTTTTCCATTTTAAACATTATAATATCAACATTCTTTGCATTGTTCATGATTTGGCTTGACTTGATTTTGATTTGACTTAATTTGGCTTGACTTAATTTAGACCTGATTTGACTTGATTTGGCTTGACTTAATTTAGACTTGATTTGGCTTGGCTTGATTTTGCTTTGACTTGATTTGACTTGACTTGACTTGATTTGGCTTGACTTGACTTGATTTGACATGATTTGGCTTGACATCATTTTGATTATATTTAATTGTTTGTTTGTAGTTTAATACCTATGATGACTCTGATGAACTTTCACTCCATGATGAAGTATCGTTCAGTTCACCTTCTGACTCCTCTTCGATCCTCTCCAACATCACTTCCTCGTACATCCTCCAAGCTTTGATCAGACTGAGTAGAAGTCGACACCAACGAGGCTTTGCTGTTCTTACAATATTTCAACGAAAGACAGCCTCCCATTTTCTACGATTCTGAATTAAGCGATATTTTCTACGTCCTCACAGTTCAGTGACAGATGTATTCTGAATGTTGCTTGGCAAACCTTATTACGTCATAGTCCAACAAACTGATGTCGAATTACGTCGTATGATGCGCGCGCTTTCTGGACGTTCTGGTTGCAGCTTTTGCGCGAGCACGACCTTATAAGGTAATGACGAGGAACCAGGCCTGTTGGTTGCTTATAATTATAGATCGCGTTGAGCTACAACTTATTGCTATAAAGTAAATACACACTAAAGCAATTCATTGTACAAACATAGATCAGTATATTGGCAATCCTTTGCGTGCGTAAACCACTTTCCAGGTGCCTTTTTCTGAAGTTATTTTGTTTTTTTTACGAAATTAGTATCTTCGTATGTATGTATATGTATTCGTATCTCTAGTGATCTCGTGTCCTTTTCTCAGTCTTTTTATACTGTAGTTTTTTTACGATAGAATCAATTGGACACGAACTAAGGCATTAATATTGTCTTTAATCCACAGCATTTAGTGTTTTTCTGTGTCAGTTAAAGTCTTTAATGCAAAATGACAATAAGAATTTTATGGAAACGACAGCTACTGTCGCTGTTCCAACAGCTTTGCGCCATGACGAGACTAACGCATGTCCATCGTTGCCGGTCAATATCGCAAAGTCGATCAAACGATTCCAAAAAATAGCATAAAAGATAAACACCGACTGACTGAATGGCTGATCTGAAAAAAACTGACTGACTGGATGAATAGATCATTGAATGCATGAATGCATGCATGAAATGCGTGAATGCATGAATGCA
>JAUJYZ010001227.1:65000-67500 GCA_033675265.1 Actinostola sp. cb2023
AACAAAGTCTTTGTTTATAGATCAAGTTACTACTACCCACTGCAATAGAACAACGTCTTTGTTTATAGATCAAGTTACTACTACCCACTACAATAGAACAAAGTCTTTGTTTATAGATCAAGTTACTACTACCCACTGCAATAGAACAAAGTCTTTGTTTATAGATCAAGTTACTACTACCCACTGCAATAGAACAAAGTCTTTGTTTATAGATCAAGTTACTACTACCCACTGCAATAGAACAAAGTCTTTGTTTATAGATCAAGTTACTACTACCCACTGCAATATAGAACAAAATCTTTGTTTATAGATCAAGTTACTGCTACCCACTGCAATAGAACGAAGTCTTTGTTTATAGATCAAGTTACTACTACCCACGTGCACTGCAATAGAACAAAGTATTTGTTTATAGATCAAGTTATTACTACCCACTGCAATAGAACAAAGTCTTTGTTTATAGATCAAGTTACTACTACCCACTTCAATAGAACAAAGTCTTTGTTTATAGATCAAGTTACTACTACCCACTGCAATAGAACAAAGTCTTTGTTTATAGATCAAGTTACTACTACCCACTGCAATAGAACAAAGTCTTTGTTTATAGATCAAGTTACTACTACCCACTGCAATAGAACAAAGTCTTTGTTTATAGATCAAGTTACTACTAACCACTACAATAGAACAAAGTCTTTGTTTATAGATCAAGTTACTACTACCCACTGCAATAGAACAAAGTCTTTGTTTATAGATCAAGTTACTACTACCCACTGCAATAGAACAAAGTCTTTGTTTATAGATCAAGTTACTACTACCCACTGCAATAGAACAAAGTCTTTGTTTATAGATCAAGTTACTACTACCCACTGTAATAGAACAAAGTCTTTGTTTATAGATCAAGTTACTACTACCCACTGTAATAGAACAAAGTCTTTGTTTATAGATCAAGTTACTACTACCCACTGCAATAGAACAAAGTATTTGTTTATAGATCAAGTTACTACTACCCACTGCAATAGAACAAAGTCTTTGTTTATAGATCAAGTTACTACTACCCACTGCAATAGAACAAAGTCTTTGTTTATAGATCAAGTTACTACTACCCACTACAATAGAACAAAGTCTTTGTTTATAGATCAAGTTACTACTACCCACTGCAATAGAACAAAGTCTTTGTTTATAGATCAAGTTACTACTACCCACTGCAATAGAACAAAGTCTTTGTTTATAGATCAAGTTACTACTACCCACTGCAATAGAACAAAGTCTTTGTTTATAGATCAAGTTACTACTACCCACTACAATAGAACAAAGTCTTTGTTTATAGATCAAGTTACTACTACCCACTGCAATAGAACAAAGTCTTTGTTTATAGATCAAGTTACTACTACCCACTGCAATAGAACAAAGTCTTTGTTTATAGATCAAGTTACTACTACCCACTACAATAGAACAAAGTCTTTGTTTATAGATCAAGTTACTACTACCCACTGCAATAGAACAAAGTCTTTGTTTATAGATCAAGTTACTACTACCCACTGCAATAGAACAAAGTCTTTGTTTATAGATCTAGTTACTACTACCCACTGCAATAGAACAAAGTCTGTGTTTATAGATCTAGTTACTACTATGCCCACTGCAATAGAACAAAGTCTTTGTTTATAGATCAAGTTACTACTACCCACTGCAATAGAACAAAGTCTTTGTTTATAGATCAAGTTACTACTACCCACTACAATAGAACAAAGTCTTTGTTTATAGATCAAGTTACTACTACCCACTGCAATAGAACAAAGTCTTTGTTTATAGATCAAGTTACTACTACCCACTGCAATAGAACAAAGTCTTTGTTTATAGATCAAGTTACTACTATACCCACTGCAATAGAACAGAGTCTTTGTTTATAGATCAAGTTACTACTACCCACTGCAATAGAACAAAGTCTTTGTTTATAGATCAAGTTACTACTATACCCACTGCAATAGAACAAAGTCTTTGTTTATAGATCACGTTACTACTACCCACTGCAATAGAACAAAGTCTTTGTTTATAGATCAAGTTACTACTACCCACTACAATAGAACAAAGTCTTTGTATATAGATCAAATTACTACTACCCACTGCAATAGAACAAAGTCTTTGTTTATACATCAAGTTACTACTACCCACTGCAATAGAACAAAGTCTTTGTTTATAGATCAAGTTACTACTACCCACTGCAATAGAACAAAGTCTTTGTTTATAGATCAAGTTACTACTACCCACTGCAATAGAACAAAGTCTTTGTTTATAGATCAAGTTACTACTACCCACTACAATAGAACAAAGTCTTTGTTTATAGATCAAGTTACTACTACCCACTGCAATAGAACAAAGTCTTTGTTTATAGATCAAGTTACTACTAACCCTGCAATAGAACAAAGTCTTTGTTTATAGATCAAGTTACTACTACCCACTGCAATAGAACAAAGTCTTTGTTTATAGATCAAGTTACTACTAACCC
>JAUJYZ010001227.1:72500-94844 GCA_033675265.1 Actinostola sp. cb2023
TCGTAGACGTATAAGTCAGGAACCCATAAGTAGGAGCGTCCATACGGTATTGGGTAGTGTCACAGCGTTTTCACAGGTGTGGTTATTTTTAGAACAGTTTTCCCGCGAATTTTGACCAATCAGAGAACGGTTCCTGTGTGACGTTTTTTTTTTAATTTTGATGAGATGGCAGGTAAAATAAAGATGGCATCCGATAGCGACAAAGAGATTCTTCAAGTGAACTAAACTACGAATCGTCTAGTGATAGTGAGAGCAGTATTGAGTCATTCGGTACAACAGAATCACTTGAAAGTAATAGTGGTGACGATTATGCTTCTAAAGGAGATAATTTGGCATTTTTCCAGGAAGTGGGGAAAAAGCCAGTCTCTAAAGACCTATTAATAATACTAACCAAAGAAGGAGTGATAACTAGAGCAGCTTCTTTAAGTAATTTACAAGAAATATTATCCAGCCCAGTGGCTTTATCAACAGACAAATTATTCAAAAGTTTTAAAACAACAGAATTATTGGTTTTCCTAAATTGAAAAACAGAACTGGCAGGTTTGATGTATGATTCAAAATGAGTTTTACTGTTAGGCAGAATTGAAATTAGGGTAGAACCAATTTCTGAAAAGTGACAATTCATAATATTACAAATCTCTGAAGGAGAAGTAATAGAAGAGCCATCAACTTTTAATTCATTAATTGAGTGGTTGGTGGTAAATTTGCGGCCAGTTAATTGATTAATTGTCTTCCATAAAGCTTTAGGATTTCCATGATTAGTTTTAATTTCTGATTGATAATGATTAGTCAGTTTTAAAGGGGCACTGTCACGACACGCGCATGCGCGAATCTTGGCTTCAATCTTGAAATCATTGACCAACGCTTTCAAGAGACCCGAGGAAAATTCAAATTCAGTGTGTTAATATATCGAGTTATATCATTGTAATCCTTGCACTCTAGAAGATGATACTTATTCAGTACTTAGATTGATTGTTGTTTCGTATTTGTAGGTAGTTATTTTTGGTTTGAAGTCCAATTTTATACGCTTTTTATTTAATCGGCGAGAGCGATGGCGATGGCTTCTCATGGCGGCCGCCGGGATGTAGTGGTTGACAACGAATGTATTCAGGCGACAGGTTTATAAGTTTTGGTTTACTGGGAAGATAGAATACGGTTATACTACATATTCTGAATTCGCTATACTTCTCTTTAACAGCTCTGGAGTACCAAAGGAGGTAGGAAAGTATTCCGAACGACAACAACAATGTTTGACAACGCGGTTCATTGACTTATTCACTCGAATTCAGTATTATGTTCTCAAAAAGAACTCAGTTGCATACATCATATCAATGTATTCCTTCGAGTTCATATGCATGTACTGAAGCTACTGCAAACAACTGTCACATTGTATGAGTTTTTATTTCTGCGAGGTTTAATTTGGAAGTAGTGACACAACGGCAAAGAGAACTCAGTGATTATACTTTTCACACGGGAATTATTTTGTGCAATTCTTTTTGCACTCTTTTGTACTCTTACAATTTAAGAAAACACGAGTACCTTATACAGTAGTGACATGTACATCTTCGTTAGTCTTTTTTGAAGCAAAGAAGTAATATGGACTTGGTTTTTAGCGATGTGAAATGTGAATAACTTCATCTGAGACCTGAGTTGTCACCTCGGATTGTCTGCTATTTAAGTAACGCTCCTGATAAGAACTGTAGCAAGAACAATAGGCCCGCGGCAACGGGAGCCGTTAGTAAAATCCGATGTCGAAGTGATAATTAAATTTTAGAAACCAATTTCATTGGCTTAGAACTGTAAAGCGCCAAATTCAAATGGCTTTTCGAAAAGAACAAAATATTTACAGCAATCCAAATATCAAGACTTTGTCAGAAGCTTTGCAATTGAATTATCCATTGTATTATAAGTTTCTATGGGATTTGTATGTGGGGAAGTTCACTTTTCGGAGTTGTTTACTGCGCTGAATGGGAATGCCGAGATCTGGCTACAATCGTAGATGACATTAATGACTGAAAATGTCGTGCTATTGGAGCGGCATAAGACATGCTGACAAATGAAGTCCCTGACGTTATAAAGGCGAAGCGTTGTATACACAGAATACGTAAAGGATACAAGAAAACTAACAAAATGCGAACAACTAAGTATGTAGGTTAATTTTTGTCGAAGTAGATCGAACTTCAAACAACATTTCCTGCCGATTTATAATAAAGCGAACACAATTACAGAATCAGTCAACAGGCAATCAATATTTGCCGGGAAATGCTACCTCGAGCGCGCATTATTCTACCGCCAACAAAACAATAACAAAATGTATGTTCAAAGTTTAGTTCTTCAAAGAGTTAGTTCGTCATTGGCCATGGCGACAGTGTCCAGGATATCAAAATCCGCTTGTATCAGTTTCTAGTTGGATTTCTCCATTCCCAAGGGGGAAACATTCTTAGCGACGGAGCATTTGCATCACTTTATAATTCCAGCCTACGAAATTCTCATTGCACAGAAGATACCCTCACGATGAATAAATGGCCAAACAAGCAATTATCGAGAAGCAAGGGCCGGTCTTTGTGCTTTGCTTCATGTAAGGGCTATTTGATATCAGAATTTATCACCTTGTGATTTTGTTCATGTACCAGCAGGCAAAGGTCAACACGTACGCGTTCGCTCGATCTCGGCTTCAGCGCAACTCTAGCTAACTCAGCTCGAATACATCTACATCTATGTAGACTATGTTCGACTGATCAGTAGCAGTGACTAGAATTGACTAAAAGAGGCCAAAAGATCGACAAAACCAGGTAAAAGTTCTCGATTTACAAAGACGAGAAAAGCATGGCGTCGCAGCGGAATGAGTGGAATGTCCATGTGGCTGTACGCCGAACACACTTCGATTGGTTCCCCACATACGATTCCCACGGAAATCGGCCGAATGATGGTTTGGACAATGAACTCGTGGAATATCATTAAAAATCGGAATAAATCGGAACTTTTACGGGAAATAATCGGGAAAAAGCATTTTTGACCAATCAGAGGGCCGTATTTAATTGAATAATTGGATTAAAATAAGCTCTTACTGCGCAGCCGTTGCCGTAGAGCGCTACAGTTCTTATCAGGAGCGTTACTTAATGCCGTTCCTTCACCAGAAGTCGCTATAATAAGCACAGGTAGCCCAAGCTATTAATGAGAGGCTTGTATCGAGCTATATATAAGAGTTTGTATGGGACCTTAGGCTCTGGTCGATAATTCCGTAAATAATAGGGCAAATAAACTCTAACCTTCCAGTAGTGTTGTTTGTGTCCTTATTGATCTCTGGTAGCGATTTCAGGGAAATCCCGCGATTTTTAGCCGAGCTCTCCTCTAAAAATCGCGGGATTTCCCTGAAATCGCTACCAGAGATCAATAAGGACACAAACAACACTACTGGAAGGTTAGAGTTTATTTGCCCTATTATTTACGGAATTATCGACCAGAGCCTAAGGTCCCATACAAACTCTTATATATAGCTCGATACAAGCCTCTCATTAATAGCTTGGGCTACCTGTGTAATAAGTACTTATTTCATGAAATATTTAGGTCACACGCTGTAAAGGTTGTATATTCTGAATAACTTGGAAGCACTCTGCGAAAACTTGATCGTAAAACACTTTCAAAACACATTGAAATTTACTAGCGCGATTCTCTTCGTAAACACAGACGAGTTCGTTGACCTCTGCATATCATTAAAATCTCTGAATATCATTAAAATTGACGCATGCGCGCGTCGTGACAGTGTCCCTTTAATTTAATTTGACGTTACTATATTTCGAGCTGTCTTAAAGTCACACCATAGCGCAGGGTCCTTGGTAGCAATAGCTCGTTTTTTAAAATGGTTTCTATTGTTAATCAGTTGTTTGATTTCAGGTGAAAGCCAAGGTGATTTTTTACTTCTAACCCTGCGAGTTCTCATTGGAGCATGAGCATTAGCAACCTCAGAAAACAGTGTAACCCATGTCTCTAGCATATCATCTAGAGAGTCAGAATCGTCAATATTTGACCAGTCTATTGAAGTCAAGTCAGCTCTAAAAGCATCGGGATCAAAGTGATTGAACGATCGAGTTGTGATGTATCTGTGCATGTTCATTGTTGGAATTGCAAATTTGCGTATGGCATAGACAAGACTATGATCACTTATTCCAACATGAGACACACCAGAAGATACTATTCGATTGGGATCATTTGTAAAAATAACATCAATCAGAGTACTAGATGTTAAAGTTATTCTAGTTGGCTCATTAATAATCTGAAACAAATGATAGGTGTCACTAATCGCTATCATTCTGTTTAGATTGGAGTCAGTGGTTTTCAATAAGTAATTACAATTTAGATCACCAAACAATAGAAATTCAATTCCTTCATTATCAAGAGTCTGAATTATGTTTTCTAAAAAAGGAAAAAACCCATTATCACAATTTGGAGGACGATAGAAGGCAGTTAAATTAAATGGTTTACTGTTTGGTTTTTTAATATCTATATTGATAATTTCATATTGGTCACCACAAAGGGTATGTCTTCGCTTAAAATTGAGATTACAACGAAGATAAATGCATACACCTCCTCCAAATCGATTCCTATCCTTTCTTAAAATAGTGTAGCCATCAACAGCCACTAGATGGTCAGGAATGGATGGATCTAAACGAGTTTCATTAAGTGCAAGTACATCAATAATTTGATCTTCAAGAAGAATTCTTATCTGATCAATATGTAAAGGTAAGCTAACAATATTTAGGCTCGCCATCTTAAAACCCCTAACTCTAGGAATTACCGTCTGATTGACAGACTGGTTTAAAGGGGAGGGACAAGTAGACAGACCGACAGACAGACAGACAGACAGACAGACAGACAGACAGACAGACAGACAGACAGACAGACAGACAGACAGACAGACAGACAGACAGACAGACAGACAGACAGACAGACAGACAGACAGACAGACAGACAGACAGACAGACAGACAGACAGACAGACAGACAGACAGACAGACAGATAGACAGACAGATAGATAGATAGATAGACAGATAGATTAATATAAATTAAATACTATTAATGCTATGTGTAATTGATGCAGAGATCATAGTGTTTTAATTATCTTTTAAACCTTTTGAGGAAGTGCTCCTCTTTTAAGGAATCCGGTAGGGAGTTCCATAGCTTAGCACCAGTGTAGGCAAAACTCTTTTTATAGATATCAGTTCTAACCTTGGGAAGTTGGAAGTTGTTTTTAGAACAACGTAAAAAGTATGCGTCCAAATTGAGGCCGTGTGATTGTCAAATATTTATCTCGTGTAAGGTGGTGCTAAACCATTAACTATGCATCTTTTCGTAGTTTCCCAGAATTCGTTGTGATTTAGCGCGCGCAAGCGAGGTCAGAGTACAAAATAGATCGAAAACATTAAGAGAGAATGAAGAAATTCAGTAGAAATCTTAGACTTTTAAATTAAAAGTGCGTAAGAAGAATGATAAAGATAGATGCAAATTATCAACCAAAGAAAATATTTTTTTTCCTGTTTTTGATTAGATACAGTAGTCGTATTTACCTCAATACACGATCAATTATAAATGCCCTGACCTCGCTTGCTCGCAGAATCATGAAGCATTCTGGGAAACTACGAAAAGGTCCATTTGAAACATCATTACAGCTTTCTGCTGTAATCTACTTTCGGCTAATGGCGTCCAACCATGCAAGTTCTTTAAGAATTTCACTTGTCCGTACACTGGTATATGGAGCTCCCGTAATTATGCGGGCTGCGCGGTTTTACATTTTCTGCAGTTTGTCAGCTAGGATTTCATCAAAACCATCCCAAACAAGATAGCAATAGATAGATAGATAGATAGATAGATAGATAGATAGATAGATAGATAGATAGATAGATAGATAGATAGATAGATAGATAGATAGATAGATAGATAGATAGATAGATAGATAGATAGATAGATAGATAGATAGATAGATAGATAGATAGATAGATAGATAGATAGATAGATAGATAGATAGATAGATAGATAGATAGATAGATAGATAGATAGATAGATAGATAGATAGATAGATAGATAGATAGATAGATAGATAGATAGATAGATAGATAGATAGATAGATAGATAGATAGATAGATAGAATATGGTAAGGCTTGATGGTTTGTTCTTGATCTAAGTTATTTAAAGCTCTGGAATTGATTACATCGGTTGTTCTGAATCTACTGTTGCGGTGGGTCTGAATTCAACTTCAACTGTTCTGAGTCATGGACTCATAATATTGTTTTTGGCAAAAAAGGTATTTGCATTTCCTAAAGAGGGGCGTGCTCCTCCTTCGCCCCACCCTAAATCCGCCACTAGTCATACAACTGAACTCTACTCTGACTGCGTGTTGTATTTATGTTCACCTCTTGTTATTTCAATTCTTACTTGGATAATTTGTTAGCTAGGAAACGGTATTCAAACTTATTGGAATGTTACTTGTAAACTGATCTATTTTTATTCGTTCTTAATGGATTTTGATTTGTCAATTGGTCTATTGTGCTAAGACTGAATTATTTGATTTGTACCCGTCCAATCGGTGCTGTTACGTGTTACTGTGGTAACTAACTTTGAACTCTGGAGTAATTCTGGCTTCTTCCCATATATGGGCTATACGGGGACGTGCCGCTGGACAGGGTATGGTTTTTGGCCTCTCTGTCCTGAACAGGGTATATAATTTTATGTGAGTCTTTCCTAAACAGGGTATGGTAATGCACGATTGTCGTCGTTAAATATGGTTTTATCGGGAATTTAGCCATCCGAGATCCGAGACGCTTGCCGATCTTTAGCAGGTCATCCCGGCAACATAAAACGCGTTAAAATTGTGTAAAAGAAGACAGTTTGTCCTAAACA
The DNA here is from genome assembly GCA_033675265.1 of Actinostola sp. cb2023. Classification (NCBI taxonomy): domain Eukaryota; kingdom Metazoa; phylum Cnidaria; class Anthozoa; order Actiniaria; family Actinostolidae; genus Actinostola; species Actinostola sp. cb2023. The sequence goes on from JAUJYZ010001227.1 coordinate 79,395, forward strand.
GGGTCCTAAAATAGAGGGTCATCGCACAGAATTACCCATACAAATCGGTCATATATTTAAAATACGTTATATTTGAAGGAGCGATAAAATATTCTTATTTAAATCTCAGAGTTTTCCCCTAAAGTAGAAAATGTATCGAAAATTTGCATTCTGTTGCAACGGTTGCTTGATCGGTGAAAGTTTAATTGTATATCTAAGAGCCGTTTTTCTATTTTAAACTCGCAAAAAAATATAAATCTCAAGGTGTGCATTTTGGGCTTCTTTTTGTCCTTATTTTAGGCAACGGAGTTCGTTCGTTATTTTTATCAAAATTTAGAATAAAATAACAATTGGTACTAATTTCACTTACATGTAAATTCTGGATCACTTTCTACAGTTGGCATGTCGTCCCTCATATCTGCAAACCCATGCACAAAAACCCATGCAACAAGGACCAAAAGTTGAAAACTTCGAAGCGAAACCATCTTCAGCGTCTGAAAAGCTCTCTTTCAGCGAATGTTCTCCGGTCGCAGCAAAAAGCAGCAATGAAAATAGAATAGTCGTTGAATCCTTTTATAGGTTGGGCGGATACTTATTATAGTAAATTAGCGGTAAGCTACATGTATCTGATTGGTTAATTCAAAAATGCTTTGTTTACTGTGTGGATTTGAAAGCTGGTCGGCGTGTACTGGGGTTTGGCGGGGACAAACATAGGTAGTAACCCCGGGGTGGGTACTCTCAGAAATTTAGGATAGGGGTGTGCCGCCAGGATGTCGAAACCCTGACCCTATTTAAGGATGAAAAAGTGGAAAATTCATATCCTTTCCAATGATCTGTAACTGAAATATAGACCCAATTTAAGGACAACGTTAATACTATTCCTTTGGAAATCGCAAACATCAGAAGTACATACGCTGGCTATTAGGCTAAGAGTTTTTTTGATCAAAATAAAAAAAGTGTACCCAATTTAAAGATCGAATATTTTATTTTATGGTGAAAAAGCAAAAAAATGGCACCCAATTTAAGGATATCTGGAGGTTCAAAAACCATACCCTATCCGGGGGCACATACCTATATAGCATACATATGGGAGTATACCTCCCCCCTCCCCCCCCCCCCCCCCCCCCCCCCCGCCTATGACCGAGGGGCAGTAACAGTGAATTATTCGGATCAACTATATACAGTGATCTAGTTAGATACATAATTGTACCATAAGCGGACCATATTTCTAGTGGATAAATTAACATAGTGGTTTGACCAGGTTTAGTGAGATGACGCATGAAAAAGTAGCCATATTCTATTCAAATTATATCATTGTAAGAGCGCTGAGACCCAGTGTGGCGCTCCTAAAGCCACTTATTATTATTATTATTATTATTTTTAGAAATAGAAACTAATGGAGAATATACAGAACAAATGTTCTCCATTAGTTTCTATTTCTATACATATATCACAGTTCTTATCATTATTATTATTATTATTATTATTATTATTATTATTATTATTATTATTATTATTATTATTATTATTATTATTATTATTATTATTGGTTGCTAAGAAAAGGACAAACCCATTATATTGTGTTTACCAAGATAAACACTAGTGTAAAAAAGTTCAAATTCATATTTCAGCAAGAAATTAAGAATCATATAGAAACCAGAATTATCACTGAGTTCAAAGCTAGTTACCATAGTAAACACATAAAAGTCCTATCTGAAAAAGTACAATTTCAATAAGTCTTCAAACAATAGATCAATTGGCACGTACAAATCCAATAATCTAAAGTACAAATCTAATCAGATAGAACAAACACACCTGACATGTTTCTCAACAAGATAGCAACAACAACTTTCAAAAACAGCTTTAGATAGATAGATAGATCAACTTTATTGAAAGTGTCAGGTTTCATGTCTTGCCCAGTAGAGTAAATACAATGCACAACGAGCTCACAGTTGAGTTGATTTCAGAGACCAGAGAGTTCAGTACACAATAGTTAACTCAGAACAACCGATGGAACTCAACTCCCGAACTTTCAATAAAGATCAAGTTCCTACCAACCGTCTACCGTTCCTGCTAAGTTTTACACTAGTATAGTTTCCAAAAAGTGACCTACATAAAATACAACGAAATACTTAGTTATAATGGTAAACAATTAAGAAAAGTGAAAACAAATAAGGTTGTGGCAAAATATATTAAAGTGAGAACTTGCTGGAAAAGCAATCTGTCCAGAGAGTTCATGACGCAATATCGTTGTGTATTTAAACAATGGAAAGGGGGGGCTCGTTCCCTTAAACAGAACCCTTCTGGATAAATCGGTTTTCAAGTAATAGGACCGCGTTACTGTTTATGGCGTTTCTAAGGAAACCATACGAGTATGTAACTATTTTACTTAAACAGTTTTAGCCATAGAAAATCTATGTTTTCAACCTCTTTTTAAAACCTCTATTTTTTATTACCTGAAATTGTTTCCCTCTTACAATTACTTTTTTTCAATTTAACTAAAATAAGGTAAATATTACTCAGGGTAACTGATTAGCTAATATAGCTGAGTAACAATATAAATATAGAATTGGTTGTGTTTAGTCAAAACAGATACAAAATTGATATAAAACTAGGAGGAAAAACAGGAAACACACGAAGGGTGTACAACAACAAGGGACGTTAATAAGGTACCAAGAGTCTTTCAAAAGTGCTTATTTGAGAAGACGAGTAATAGATTTATATTTAACGTGAGTAAGACATGCAGTAGGAAACCAGATTTAATATAGTTGATCATTTAAATTGTTTCAAACAAAGAGTGAAAAACACTGACCAAGTGAATTTCATCATTCTAATGTTTAAAATATATATATATATAAAGCGAGAGGTAATGGAAAAAAGTATATCTTTGGAAGGGTTTAAACAATTTCTCAAAAGCAGGGAAAAATAGAATACTATGCAGCAGAAACAAAAAATATAGTAAAAAAACACTAGCAAAAATGGAATAAACATTTAAAAGCTTTATAATCTACAGAAAGAATCAGTAGGTGACGTGCTGGGAGTACCGCAATTAGTACCATTATAGTGTATATGCTGTAGAGTGCAAACACTAAAACCATGAAACAACTTAATAACTAAGTAGTACTAAATAGTGCAAAATATTTTAGTAAGACCACGTTACGTTACCATGCGAGTATGTAACTATTTTACTTAAACAGTTTTAGCCTTAGAACATCTATATTGAGATAAGGAACAGGTTTCAACAATATCAAATACATCTTCCTAACGGACAGATTTTTCGCAAGATCCAATTTTATCCAAAACATTGAGTTTACTTAAGTTATAATAAATATTATTGTTTTTTATGTTCAGCAGTGTATTGTGTTATAGGTGAATGGTAGCTCTAATTGTTCCCAATGTTCTATGGCAATTGCATAAAAGCAGAGGAAGTTATGATCCAAAGTTTGTCATAGACGAGTGCGCCGCGAACTATAACGCAGTCACCTTAAACAGTTCGAGCCTTAGAACATCTATTTTGAGAAAAGGAACTGGTCTCAACAATGTCAAATCCATCTTCCTCAAAGTAATCTGCCAAATATAATATTAGGAGTGAGTAAAATAATAATTAGTACAATAATAATTAGTACAATAATAATTAGTACAATAATAATTAGTACAATAATAATTAGTACAATAATAATTAGTACAATAATAATTAGTACAATAATAATTAGTACAATAATAATTAGTACAATAATCATTAGTACAATAATCATTAGTACAATAATAATTAGTACAATAAAAATTAGTACAATAATAATTAGTACAATAATAATTAGTACAATAATAATTAGTACAATAATAATTAGTACAATAATAATTGTATTACCTGAAATTGTTTCTCTTTTACAATTACCATTTTTCAATTTAACTAAAGATAAAGTAAATGTTACTCAGGGTAACTGATAAGCTAATCTAGCTGAGTAAAAATATAAATATAGAATTGGTTGTATTTAGTTAAAACACTTTCTCAAAAGCAGGGAAACTATTAATACTATGCAGCAGAAACAAAAAATATAGTAAAAAAAGACACTAGCAAAAACGGAATAAACATTTAAAAGCTATATAATCTACAGAAAGAATCAGTAGGCGACGGGCTGGGAGTACCGCAATTAGTATCATTATAGTGTATATTACTGTAGAGTGCAAACACTAAAACCATGAAATAACTGAAATAACATATTTTGTTTTCCATTGTTTGTTAGTGCCAGTATTTTGTACTATTTAGTTCGTACTTTTTCATGGAGATATGGTATGCACTCTATTTGTAAACCAACAGTAATAAGTATATTAGGGTAAATAAGTATTTAGAATGTGAAAAAATAATGTTAATTTAACTTTTTTTTTTGTGTGACAAATAAAGTTATTAACACAAAAAAAAAAAGGTTTGAGCCGTGGCAAGTTGGTTCCTAGTGAAATACAAATAACCAAGGTAACAACCGCGGCATCATCAAAATAAATAATACTGAAAAAAATAAAGCGAAGAAAATTAAAATTAAAATTGGAACATCTGCAAAAAAAGGTGTTTCAAAGTGGAACTGAAAATGGAATTAATACTAAGCCAAATGTGTTTGGATATTTCTGAGCACAGTTTCTAAAATACACGATAAATAGTAAAACTCAATGAACTGAGCCCAAAATATGTTCGGATATTTCTGAGCACATTTTCTAACATACATTGTGAAATAGTAAAACTCAGAGGACTGAGCCCAAAATGTGTTCGGATATTTCTGAGCACATTTTCTAAAACACATTGTAAAACAGTAAAACTGACTCAGTGGGCAGAGCACAAAATGCGTTCGGATATTTCTGAGCACATTTTCTAACATACATTGTAAAATAGTAAATCTGACTCAGTGGGCAAAGCCCAAAATGTGTTTGGATATTTCTGAGCACATTTTCTAAAATACATTGTAAAATAGTAAAACTCAGTGGACTGAGCCCAAAATGTGTTTGGATATTTCTGAGCACATTTTCTAACATACATTGTAAAATAGTAAATCTGACTCAGTGGGCAAAGCCCAAAATGTGTTTGGATATTTCTGAGCACATTTTCTAAAATACATTGTAAAATAGTAAAACTCAGTGGACTGAGCCCAAAATGTGTTCGGATATTTCTGAGCACATTTTCTGAAATACATTGTAAAACAGTAAAACTGACTAAGTGGGCAAAAAGCCCAAAATGTGTTCGGATATTTGTGAGCACAATTTCTAACATACATTGTGAAATAGTAAAATTCAGAGGACTGAGCCCAAAATGTGTTCGGATATTTCTGAGCACATTTTCTAAAATACATTGTAAATCAGTAAAACTGACTCAGTGGGCAGAGCACAAAATGCGTTCGGATATTTCGGAGCACATTTTCTAAATTACATTGTAAAATAGTAAAAAAATCAGTGGGTGAGCACAAAATGCGTTCGGATATTTCTGAGCACACTAAAATACATTGTAAAATAGTAAATCTGACTCAGTGGGCAAAGCCCAAAATGCGTTCGGATATTTCTGAGCACATTTTCTAAAATACATTGTAAAATAGTAAATCTGACTCAGTGGGATATTTCTGAGCATTTTCAAAATAAAATAGTAAACTGACTCAGTGGGCAAAGCCCAAAATGTGTTTCGGATATTTCTGAGGCACTGAGCCAAAATGTGTTCACATTTTCTAAATACATTGTAAAATAGTAAAAACTCAGTGGGAAAAAGCCCAAAATGTGGGATATTTCTGAGCACATTTTCAAAATACATTGTAAAACAGTAAAATACTTGGGCTGAGCCCAAAATGTGTTTGGATATTTCTGAGCACATTTTCTAAAATACATTGTAAAAAAGCCCAAAATGTGTTCGGATATTTCTGAAAACATACATTGTAAAATAGTAAAACTCAGTGGGCAAAAAGCCCAAAATGTGTTCGGATATTTCTGAGCACCCAAAATGAGTGTTCGGATATTTCTGAGCACATTTTCTAAAATACATTGTAAAACAGTAAACTGACTCAGTGGGCAGAGCCCAAAATGTGTTCGGATATTTCTGAGCACATTTTCTAAAATACATTGTAAAACTAGTAAAAACTCAGTGGGCAGAGCCCAAAATGTGTTCGGATATTTCTGAGCACATTTTCTAAAATACATTGTAAAATAGTAAAAAACTCAGTGGGGAAAGCCCAAAATGGTTCGGATATTTCTGAGCACATTTTCTAAAATACATTGTAGTAAAAAATGACTCAGTAAAACCCAGTTCGGACTGAGCCCAAAATGTTCGGCCCAAAATGTGTTCGGATATTTCTGAGCACATTTTCTAAAATACATTGTAAAATAGTAAAACTGACTCAGTGGGCAAAAAGCCCAAAATGTGTTCGGATATTTCTGAGCACAATTTCTAACATACATTGTGAAATAGTAAAACTCAGAGGACTGAGCCCAAAATGTGTTCGGATATTTCTGAGCACATTTTCTAAAATACATTGTAAAACAGTAAAACTGACTCAGTGGGCAAAGTAAGCACAAAATGTAAAATAGTTCAGTGGATGAGCCCAAAATGCGTTCGGATATTTCTGAGCACACTTTTCTAAAATACATTGTAAACTAGTAAAACTCAAGGACTCAGTTCGGATATTTCTGAGCACATTTTCTAAAATACCCAAAATGCAGTTCGAGCACAAAATGCGTTCGGATATTTCGGAGCACATTTTCTAAATACATTGTAAACTAGTAAAAAATCATTTGCACATTTTCTAAAAGCTATTCAGTATAAAATACATTTAAACTGGACTCAGTAAGCAAAGCCCAAAATGCGATATTTCTGGATTTTCTCAGAGCACATTTTCAGTAAGCCCAAAATGTGTTTGGATATTTCTGAGCACATTTTCTAAAATACATTGGTAAAATAGTAAAATTTTTAGCCCAAAATCAGTATGTTAGAAAATGTGCTCTGAAATATCCGAACACATTTTCGGCTTTACCTAAGTTTTACTATTTTATGTATGTTAGTAAAAATGACTGTATGTTATGAAGATATTTCGGAGCACATTTACTATCCGAACACATGTTAGAAATATCCGAACACACTGGCTTTGCCCACTGAGTCAGTTTTACTATTTTACAATGTATGTTAGAAAATGTGCTCAGAAATATCCGAACACATTTTCGGCTTTGCCCACTGAGTTTTACTATTTTACAACCAGTATTTTAGAAAATTGCACATTTTTTAGTAAAAATGTGGGCAGAGAACAAAATGCGTTCGGATATTTTACCACATTTTCTAAATTTTAGCAGTGTGCACAGAAAGTCAGGAACACATTATGGGCTTTGCTCACTGAGTCAGTTTTACTATTTTACAATGTATGTTAGAAAATGTGCTCTGAAATATCCGAACACACATTTTGGCTTTACACTGAAGTTTTACTATTTTACCATGTATGTTAGAAGATGTGCTTAGAAATATCCGAACACATTTTGGGCTTTGCCCACTGAGTTTTACTATTTTACAATGTATGTTAGAAAATGTGCTCAGAAATATCCCAACACATTTTCGGCTTTGCCCACTGAGTTTTACTATTTTACAATGTATGTTAGAAAATGTGCTCAGAAATATCCGAACACATTTTGGGAAATACCTGAGTGAACTATTTTACATGTATTTGGGCAGAAATTGCCCACTGAGTCAGTTTTACTATTTTACAATGTATGTTAGAAAATGTGCTCAGAAATATCCCAACACATTTTCGGCTTTGCCCACTGAGTTTTACTATTTTACAATGTATGTTAGAAAATGTGCTCAGAAATATCCGAACACATTTTGGGCTTTGCCCACTGAGTTTTACTATTTTACAATGTATGTTAGAAAATGTGCTCAGAAATATCCTAAACACATTTTGGGCTTTGCCCACTGAGTTTTACTATTTTACAATGTATGTTAGAAAATGTGCTCAGAAAATGTGCTTTCTGAGAAATAGAAAATGTGCTCAGAAATATCCGAACACATTTTCGGCTTTACCCACTGAGTCAGTTTTACTATTTTACAATGTATGTTAGAAAATGTGCTCAGAAATATCCGAACACATTTTCGGCTTTACCTGAGATTTACTATTTTACCATGTATGTTAGAAAATGTGCTCAGAAATATCCGAACACATTTTGGGCTTTGCCCACTGAGTCACTTTTACTATTTTACCATGTATTTTAGAAAATGTGCACAGAATTATCCATACACATTTTGGCTTCGACCAGAGCAAAATTATGGAATTCGTCACCAATTCATTGGTAAAACATACTTATATGTTTTGTAAAAATTAACTGCTTTCAAATAAAATTAAAATATATGAAAATTATTTATTTGTGGTAATTATTATGTGCAAAAGAGTGATTGTTTGCCAATTTCTCAAAAAATGGCATATTTCAATGATGCAAACCCTGCTATTTACCATACTTTCTCCACTTCAGAATATCGGAACTTAAAAGATAACTTGTTATACCGTCGAGTTCATCTTTTTCACGAACGTTGGGCTGCCTGTGTTTGGGATTGAAAACGTCGGTCATGCTCACCACCTACCACTCCCTCCCATGATAAAGAGAACGTCTCTAGGCGGTCAGCCTTGCGTGAACCGTGAAATTGGTATAGAGTCGTTTTCGTATGGGTGGGAAATAGTTACGGTACGGTTCGTGCCGTGCGGTGACCTTATCGCGTCATCATCGTGGGGTATTCAAGCATTCTGATTGGTTGAGAAATGATTTCGCGCTCTGTAATTGGTTGAATACAATGTCTTGGATTCCGTACCGTGACCGAAATTCCGTACGGTAGGTTTCCCACTCATACGAAAACGACTCTATTGATTACCGTGATTCGTTATTTGACATATTTAAATAGTCGTGAACTGTGCGCAGGACACACATTACTCCTCCCCACGGTGGTCTCTCTTGTAAAGCTATTATTCTTTATCCATTACCCTTATTAGGCCTAGTTCAGACGCCGTGCTAATCTTGAGCCGTTCTCATTTCAAACAGTAGATAACGAGGCGACTTATTTTGAAGTAATTAAGAACGGCTTTTGTGTCATGGGGTGCATATTGCTAAATTGTATTTTCAGTTTCAACTAGTAATTAGTATTCCATTTTCAGTTCCACTTTGAAACACCTTTTTTACAGATGTTCCATTTTTAATTTTACCTTTCTTCACCTTATTTTTTCCCCAGTATTATTTATTTTGATGATGCCGCGTTAGCATCCTATCGGTTGTTACCTCGGTTATTTGTATTTCACTAGGAAGCAACTTGCCACGTCTGAAACTTTTTGTTTTGTTAATAACTTTATTTGTCACAAAAAAACATATTTAAATTACAGACATTATTAATTGATATTCAACATTTTTATTTACCTTAATATACATATTACAGTTGGTTTACAGTTGGTTTACAGTAATTACATGTAATTTATCTATTTATCTTATACCATGCATTTGTAATAATTGGAATAATAAATAATTTATCTATCTATCTATCTAAATATAATGGTACTAATTTGCGATATTCCCAGTCGGTCACTTACTGATTCTTTCTGTAGATTACAAAGCTTTTAAAAGTTTATTTCATTTATGCAAGTGTGTTTTTTTTTTAATGTATTTTTCGTTTCTGCTGCGTAGTATTCTATTTTCCCTGCTTTTGAGAAATTGCTTAAACCCTTCCAAAGATATACTTATTCCATTACCTCTCGCTTTATATATTATATAAATATATATTAAACATTAGAATTATGAAATTCACTTCAGTGATTTTCACTCCTAAAATTATATTTGGCAGATTACTTTGAGGAAGATGGATTTGATATTGTTGAATCCAGTTCCTGGTCTCAAAATAGATGTTCTAAGGCTCAAACTGTTTAATTAAAATATAGTTACATACTCGTATGGTTTCCTTAGAAACGCCATCAGTAAACAGTAAGGTGGTCTTACTTGAAAACCGGTTTATCGAGGAGGGTTCTGTACGCTTTTCCATGCATATTGTTTAATTACACAACGATATTGCGTCATGAACTCTCTGGACATATTGAATTTCCAGTAAGTTCTCACTTGAATATATTTTGCCACAACCTTATTTGTTTTCACTTTTCTTAATTGTTTACCATTGTGACTAAGTCTTTCGTTGTGTTTTATGTGGGTCACTTTTTGGAAACTATACTAATGCAAAACTTTGAAGGAACGGTAGACAGTTGGTAGGTACTTGATCTTTTTTTAAATCTCTGGACTTGAGTTCCATCGGTTGTTCTGAGTTAACTGTTGTGTACTGAACTCTCTGGTCTCTGAAGTCAACTCAACTGTGAGCTCGTTGTGCATTGTATTTACTCTACTGCGCAAGACATGAAACCTGACACTTTCAATAAAGTTTATCTATCTATCTATCTATCTAAAGCTGTTTTTGAAAGTTGTTGTTTCTATCTTGTTGAGAAACATGTCAGGTGTGTTTGTTCTATCTGATTAGATTTGTACTTGTGAATTAACCTTAGATTAGTTGATTTGTACGTGCCAATTGATCTATTGTTGGAAGACTTATTGAAATTGTACTTTTTCAGATAGGACTTTTATGTGTTACTATGGGAACTAGCTTTGAACTCTGTGATAATTCTGGTTTCTAGCTATATGATTCTTAATTTCTTGTTGAAATATGAATTTGAACTTCTTTACACTAGTGTTTATCTTGGTAAACACAATATAATGAGTTTGTCCTTTTCTTAGCAACCAATAGAAAATGGTTACTTTTTTCATGCGTCATCTCACTAAATCTGGTCAAACCGCTATGTTAATTTAACCACTAGAAATATCCATGTAAGTAAGATCTTAGAACTTTACTCTTTAGTCTATAGTTGGTCCGCTTATGGTACAGTTATGTATATATCTAACTAGATCACTGTATAGTTGATCCGCTTATGGTACAGTTATGTATCTAACTAGATCACTGTATAGTTGATCCGCTTATGGTACAGTTATGTATCTAACTAGATCACTGTATAGTTGGTCCGCTTATGGTACAGTTATGTATCTAACTAGATCACTGTATAGTTGATCCGAAGAATTCACTGTTACTGCCCCTCGGTCAGGCGGGGGGGTGGGGGGGGGGGGGGGGGGGGGGGGGGGGGGAGGGGACGAGGTTGGGTACTCCCATATATATGCTATATAGGCATGTGCCCCCGGACAGGGTATGGTTTTTGAACCTCCATATATCCTTAAATTGGGTACCATGCTTTGCTTTTTCACCATAAAATAAAATATTCGATCTTTAAATTGGGTACACTTTTTTAATTTTGATCAAAAAAAACTCTTAGCGTAACAGCCAGCGTATGTACTTCTGATGTTAGCGATTTCCAAAGGAAAGGGTCAGGGTTTCGACATCCTGGCTGCAAACCCCTATCCTAAATTTCTGGGAGTACCCACCCAAGGTTACTGCCTATGTTTGACCCCGCCAAATTAAACCCCAATACACGCCGACCAGCTTTCAAATCCACAGAGTAAACAAAGCATTTTTGAATTAACCAATCAGATAGCTTACCGCTCGTTTACTGTAATTAATGTATCCCTTAGCTATAAAAGGATTCAACGACTATTCTATTTTCATTGCCGCTTTGAGCTGAGTAGTTGTAAAAGGAGAGTTGACGCGCAATAAAATCCCGGCCACCCCCCTTGACCATTTGGGGGTTTACAACTACTATAAGTCATATTTTGGGTCAAGGGGGGTGGTCCAAGTAAAAAAAAAGCGGACGCATTTTCATAAAATTTTACTCAAAATGTTATACACGCTACGTCATCTCCACAACATATTTACTCAAGTGAGTAAAAACTTGAGTAATATTACTCAGCTGAGTAAGTTTTTGAGTTTTAATTGACAGAAGACGCTATTGACACAAGAAAGAAATAGTCCCTCATTATTATTCATAGACTGTGACTGCAGGTGCATAAGTCCTACTAGACGGTGAAAAGGGGAAAGAGGATTTCAAATTTGCATAAAAGTTGCGCTAGTATTAGGGTGATAAATCTGATAGATATATATGGATAAGGAGTTGAAAGAGATTTTCAAGTGGCTTATGAAAGATGATTATGTTATAAAAAAGAAAGCAAGTGCATTAAAAGGTTTTGTGAGAACTTTCCGTATAAAGGGAAGAAGGAAAATGGATCCTAAAACATTTATGCAGAATGCCAAACATAATGTTGTTAGATTGTTAGATGAACAAGAGAAGCCGTTTAAAACGAAAATTATATTAGAGGTTGCGTTTTATAAAAAGAAGTCTTCAACTATTCCATACTTTCATTCGGAAATAGAGACGATTACATATGCGACTGATGTTGTTAAAGTTTATGAATGGATGCAAGAGGATATTTTAGAGAAGCTCGCCACATTTCAAAATATGGGTTCTGGATGGATATTTAGAAGAGTTGTGGTTAGATATTAGCATGGATAAATATATGCCTTTGAGAGGCAGATCTTATATCGATTTGCCGCCGAAGTTAAAAAAGAAAAAAGCAATAATTAACGTAGAAAACAAAGATAATCAGTGCTTTAAATGGGCGGTTACAGTATCTATTTTTACGTCGGATAGAGATAGAGAGAGAGAGTCACCAAAGTTTTGAAAGAGAATGCAGGAAAGTTAGATTGGAGTGATCTTGAGTTTCCAGTGCAGCTGGATAAGATTTCAATCTTTGAAAAGAATAATCCTAAATATGCTGTTAATGTTTACGGGTGGAAAGAAAGTGTCTATCCGTTGAGAAATAAGCGGTAATGAGGATAGAGAAGAGATAATTAATCTGCTGTTGATAACAAATTCAACGGCAAATCATTATTGTTGGACAAAGAGTATGAGCAGATTGCTGTCAGCATAAATTACAAACCACAATGGAAAGAGATATTTCTGTGAAAGATGTTTGATTTCATTTAAAACAGAGATTTCATTAGATAAGCATTCTGAATACTGTGAGAAACACAATTCAATTAAAATAACTTTGCCAAAGAAAGGCACTACAATCTCATTCAAGAATTATAATCATTGCATGAGAGTGCCTAGCCTTTTGTAGTTTATGCCGATTTCGAATGCTTTACAGAAACTATTGATAATAGCTGTGAGCATGCAGAAGATGAATCTTATACAGAAAAGTATCAGACGCATAAGCCGTCTGGATTTTGTTATGGGATTAAGTCTTCTGATGATTTGTTCAAACCAAAGATTGTTAGATACACGGCAGCAGATGAAGATGAAGATATTGGCAAGTTGTTTGTAGAATGTTTAGAAAAAGATATTAGAAAACTTGCTGAGATAAAAACAAAACCTATTTTGATGACAGAAGAGAATAGGAAAGATTATGAGAATGCAACCGACTGTTTCATTTGTAATCAAAAGTTGAAAGAAGATAAAGTTCGCGACCATGATCATTTGACGGGAAAGTATCGTGGAGCTGCACATAGTGTTTGCAATTTAAACTATAGAATTCCTAAACACATTCCAGTGATATTTCATAATTTGGCTGGATACGATGCTCATTTGTTTATAAAAAGTTTAGGATTTTCAGAAGGCAAAATTGATTGTATTCCAAGTAATGAAGAGAAGTACATCTCATTCAAAAAGGATATAGCAGGTAGTAGGTAGTAAGATATATTAGGTAGTTGGGTTAAAGACGGCAAAACAATTCTCATCAAACGCGAACTTAGATTCATTGATAGTTTTAAGTTTATGTCGTCAGGCTTGGATAGGCTGGTGGCAAATCTGAAAAAAAGAACAGTTCAAAAACATGTCAAAGTTCTTCACAGGAAAAAAACTCGATTTGCTGTTGAGAAAAGGAGTTTATCCTTATGATTATGTGAATAGTTTGTCAAAGTTAGATGAAACAACTTTGCCGTCAAAAGAAGAGTTCTTTTCTAAACTCAATGACACGGATATTCAGAAGATGATTACAAACACGCACAGAAAGTTTGGCGTGTTTTTTAAATGGAAACTATGAGAGATTATCACGATTTGTATCTTCTTTCTGATGTAATTCTATTGATGGATGCGTTTGAAGCCCTTTAGAGATGTGTGCATGGAAAATTATAAGTTAGATCCGTGTTGGTATTATACAGCTCCAGGTTTGTCTTGGGATGCTATGATGAAGATGACGGAGATATAGAACTTGAACTTTTGAATGATGTGGATATGCTTCTAATGATTGAAAAAGGAATTAGAGGCGGTGTTAGCATAATTACGAAGAGGTATGCAAAGGCAAATAATAAATATATGAAAGATTATAAAAAGGATAAGAAGGATATCTTTATTAAGTATCTTGATGCAAATAATCTATATGGTTGGGCCATGTCAGAACCACTTCCCACCGGCGGTTTCAAATGGATGTGTAAAGATAAACTACGCTATTGGTACAAATATCCATGTATTTTAGAAGTAGATTTAGAGTATCCAGAGGAGCTGCACGATTTGCATGATGAATATCCTTTGGCACCAGAACATTTGACTTTGAATAAGGTTGAAAAGTTAGTTCCTACAACTAGAAATAGAAGAAAATATGTTGTGCATCATGCCATTCTGAAGTTGTATGAAAGTTTAGGAATGGAAATAGTTAAAATACATAGAGGAATTACTTTAATGAATCAGACTGGTTGAAAAAGTATATAAAACTTGAACACGGAACTTAGAACAGCAGCAAAGAATGACTTTGAAAAGGATTTCTTTAAGTTGATGAACAACAGCGTGTTTGGTAAAACTATGGAAAATATTCGTAACAGACAAGATATTAAACTTGTAACAACTGAGAAAATGGCTGCAAGGTTAATCTCACAGCCGAATTATCACAGGAGAACCATCTTTTCAGAAAATCTCTGTGCTATTCACATGAGAAAAACAGAATTAATCTTTTAACAAACCGGTCTATTTGGGATGGTTATTCTAGATCAGTCGAAAGCGCTCATGTATGATTTTCATTATAACTACTTTAAAAAGAAGTTCAAAAGTAGTAAGTTGCTGCTGTTTACAGATACAGACAGTCTTATGTATGAGATAAAAACAGAAGATTTCTATAAAGATATTGAAGATGATATTGATGAGAGATTTGATACAAGCGCTTATCCGAAGGATCATGCAATTGGTAAGTGGGTCAATAAGAAAGTAATTGGAATGATGAAAGATGAAACTGCTGCAGCCGGTGAAATAACTGAGTTCGTTGGTTTGAGAAGTAAACTGTACGCTTACAAAATAGGTGAAAAAGAGGAAAAGAAATGCAAAGGTATTAAGAAGTCTGTTGTAAAGAATGATATTGAATTTGATGATTATAAGAATTGTCTGTTCTCTGGAGTTAAAAGTCATGCGAAAGATGAATGTGATTAGAAGTTACAAGCACCAACTCTTTTCAGAAACAATAAATAAGTAGCTTTGAGTAGAGAAGATGATAAAAGGATTATTCTTTCAGATCAAA
>JAUJYZ010000299.1:0-32500 GCA_033675265.1 Actinostola sp. cb2023
GTTAATCTCTTCTTTAGCATTGCTTACATTGAGGGAGCATTTGAGTGTAATCTAGCTCTAATCGAGAGTGATGAATTCTGCTGTGTAGCAACCTTTTATATAAGTCGATTGCATACTGGGATTGACCATGAATAATTGAGTTAGATCAGTCAATCACAGTGTGCACGTGAAAGTAACTCGAACTACTATTGGTTGCTATGCAGTAGAGTCAAACTGATTATAAGCAGTAAAAACATCAAAATAAGCTCTCAATAAAAAATATAAGTTATCTAATTAGATTTGCTTATAAACTAAGATAGATGTATGGAAAAAAGTTGTTTCTAGTACAGCTATGTAAAAAATACATTGCAAAGTATGTTTGGTAAAAGGGGATTTTCGGGGGTAAAGATGAGAAAAGGTGTGAACACGCAGTTCGACCAATATTCAGGATGGGAGGAGTTTTCGTTACTCGCAGAGGCAACCAACTCATTGCGTATGCCATAAGCAATGAGCAAGTTGTTTACAGGAAAACGTTGATGATATTAACCAACAAGATTATTACATACGATGAGCTGTATTGTTAACTAGGTGTTAGAACATTGGAAAACATATGTTCTCATTAAAGTGGTAGCTTTAGGTTACACCACAAAGTAATTAATGGTTGACCGTAAAGGGTCCGATAGATGAAGAGGTCGAGGTTAATATATTCAGAAAACCCTGAAATTGAAATATAATAGTTAACGTTAGTTTTCAAAAGGTACCGATGCTTATTCTAGTTTATTGAATTTGTACGTGTGGGGTTTTCATGTGTTTTACCATGGGAACTAACTTTGAAAGAGAGGTACCAAAGGTTTCAAAAAAAGGCTTCGACTTTTGTCACATAACATGAAAGGTACTCAGACATTTCTGAATACCTTTTCATCGCTCAAATTCAATCAGTTGGAGCTTGGTATATCTAGTCTAAGTCAGAAAAAAATATCTCTAAAATATATATGATCATATCAGATCTTTACCTTAATTCAATGTCATTGGTGATATTTTAGATGCAGAGTCTGGGGAATCTGGTAGCGATTCGGGCGAGTCTGGTGAGTCTGGTGAATCTGGTCAGTCATTTTAATATAGTTTGACTATAGCGTCAGTCAAACCACTCTTGAACAGGTTAGTGTAGTATATACATCATATGTCCATATATTTTAATATAGTTTGACTATAGCGTTAGTCAAACCACTCTTGAACAGGTTAGTGTACATACATACATCATATGTCCATATATTTTAATATAGTTGACTATAGCGTCACTTTATTACAAAACGTATTCTCCGGCCTATTGTTTTTTTTTGGCGCTCAATGCGCGCGTTCGTAAAAAAACATCCCCTTATAGTTTAAGACATTGTAATCGATATATGCTAAGTCCTACATCACTGTATTATAGCACAGTTGCTTACAATTTTAACGATTTTATATTAATATATAGTGAAGTTGGTTCTTTAAAGAAAGAAATTGATACCCGATGTCAAATGTAAGTGCACGCAAGCGGATGGAGCGTGTCGTTTAGCGTAATTAAAGAAGCTGTCTTTAGGTTGGACAATGCTTAACCGTTGAGCTTTGTTATCCCTTATGTCAACATTTCACTCAGTTTTTTCAGACTTAAAAAAAAATACTTATTTGCTTTGTAGCAGCTGTACGATTACACAACTATAATATCCTAATCTCAACTCAAGTTATTGCCTTTGTTGTTCTGCTGTACATTTATATAGAGAGAGGATATTACACGGCGGCACGAAGATATGAATTTTATATTTAGAGTGTCAAAAAAATATCACAAGAAAATAAAATTCATATCTTCAAACTAAGGCTACCGTGTAATATATATAGGTTATTTACCGACTGGGATGTCCGTATAGTGAAAAACTGTGCCCGAGGTCTTGAAAGTGCTGACCGAGGCCGAAGGCCCGAGGTCAGCACTTTCAAGACCGGGGCACAGTTTTTCACTATACGGACCCCCCCTAAAGTCGGTAAATAACTTATTTATTTTCCCCCCATAGACATAGACATAGACATAGACTTTATTCCCTTGACAACATTGACTGAATAAGCACTTACAAAATGGATACCGTGGACCTAGGGCAGAGATAGGAAAATACGGCCCGCGCAACGAACCAATCAAATTGAAGGATTTGGATACCGTGCGCTCGAAAAAATTAAATAATTATTATATAGACACGAGTGTTTTTACTGGAAATATCTCACTCATAAAATTCATACGAAACTACATCCGGGACCCGAGTGGCGTATTTTCCATATCCTCGCTAGTGAAGATATCGATGACGTCACTTCCGATGTTTTCCCGCTCACTTGACGCGCGTTGCAACCGAAGTCAAAATGGCGAGCGACAAAGACAAAAGTCTTTAGAGAGGAACAAGAGAATGAAAATACAAAAAAGAAGAAGTTATACGACGTGAAAATATTCAAAGAATTTCTTGAAAGTGAAGATGAGAACAGGAATACTGAAAATATTCCTCCAAGGTCCTCCAAGCGAGCTACAAGAATTGTCCATTAAGTTTGTCCTTGGCGTTAGAAAGAGTTAATTTAATTAAGAAGGTGGTGAGGAGTACGAATGTCTATATTTATTTTTATTATATAGACCAAAAAATAAATCAATTATTTTTGTTTTACCTAAAAGTACTCAGTCCGACGTCATCGATATCCTCACTGGTTAGGATATGGAAAATACGCCACTAGGGTCCCGGATGTAGTTTTAAAACGGCCAAATTTACGAGTGAGATATTTTCCAGTGAAAACACTCGTGGCTATATAATAAATATACAGATTTAAATTTCCTCCTCTTTTATAACAGGCGTTTGAAAATTGAATATTATTAAAGGTTGTATAACATCTTTTTACTGAACTGAACTTGTACAGTCATATTTTTGTCCAGTTATCAGAGCGCAGGCAAAGCAGGGTAAGGTCTTCATGTAGCTGCACAAATTGTCCTGGCTATTGTTTTTATAAAATGTAAAAACAATACATAGAACGACAATAGAACAATAGCCAGGGATTTTGTGCAACTACACGAAAGACCTGACCCAAATCAGCACCCAATACCACAATGATGCATTAATGTTTGTATGTTATGTTTAGAGGTATTTCAAAAGTAATGATTTTAAATGATTCTACTTGATTGGCGCAGTCAACCAAGATGGGCAGTAAATTATTCCTATTGTTTTTATTATTTCAGATCAGCTACACGATGGTCAGTCCTGTGTGTTATCGCTATTGTCATAACCTATGCACAATCACAATCAGTAAATGGTAAGACACAGTTTCATTTACACTGTTTGTAAACACGACATTTTGTCGCTACGAACATTTGTACAGTCTGAACTCCAGATATGGTAGTTATGTCGTTATTACATATCTTACAAAAGTACTTACAATAGACATGAGATTCTGTTTGGCTGGTCTGCAAAGATCCGAGATTTGTCAATGACACGTATAGTCTGTATACATACGCTTGTGATTGTGGGTTAAACAGACTGCCATCTTTATTGTTTGGTTGTCTCAGTATATCCTTGATAGTCAGGTTGTTTTTGATGTGGTCATCTCTGATGAGATTGTTTCATGATCATGGGAATGTCTTTGATGAAACTATCTGTGATATAATATTGATTATGTTTGATGTGGTTGTCATTGATAAGGTTGTTTTTGATGTGGTCATCTCTGATGAGATTGTTTCATGATCATGGGATTGTCTGTGATGAAACTATCTGTGATAAGATTGATTATGTTTGATGTGGTTGTCTTTGATTAGGTTGTTTTTGATGTGGTCGTCTCTGATGAAATTGATTCATGATCATAGGATGGTCTTTGATGAAACTGTCTGTGATAACATTGATTATGTATGATTGGGGTTGTCTCTTCTGAGATTGTCTTTGATAAGGTTGTTTTTGATGTGGTCATCTCTGATGAGATTGTTTCATGATCATGGGGAATGGACCCGCCAACTTTCCTCTTCATCTCTAGTTTAACGCCATCTTTTGTGCTATTCAACAATAGGCCGTTTCCATGAATTTTATTATCGGCAAAGGTTCTCAAATCAATCCATAGGGCGAATTTATCTGAATAAAGTCTTTAGGCGTGATATTATCAGTCTCACCAAATCTTGATCGAATCGAGTTCCAAAAATCTGTGGGTTGCATGCCTTTACTGAACAGTTTTATTCGGCATTCCATCCACGTTGACATTAACTTGTGTGATACTAGGAGAGACAAACTTTTCACTATCTCTAGCACCTACGACGTACGCCTCAGTAAATAGCATTAAAATACCACTCATCGACCGCCGGGGGATATTAACATGTTCGTTAATCACACTGTCGGTGGCTTTATTAATCGTGAATGTCTTATGGAGAAGAATGTTCTCATAATAAAAACCTTTACCTATTTGATAGGCCGATAGGGCTTCGCGTGCAAGATAATCACTAGCAATACACTCATATTCAAGCTCGATATTTGAAAGACTGTAAGTGTATGCTTTAGTTGCATCTGATGTTATTGTAACTTCTTTGCTTTGTGGAAGTGTAATCTCAAACGTTAGATTCTGAGAGAGTGCTTTTGCATAGAAAATGCCATGGGCGTCTAAAATAGAATGATTGATTGGCATTCGATATCTGTCTCCATAAACAGCAGCCAGAGCTACCTCGTTTGCATCTGTAGACCCTTTATCGCCTGCAGCGGTTCGTAGTTTTCGCATATTAACCGTTGAAATACCCTCACGCAACCTATTCTCCCGTTCTCTTTCGATAAATAGAGATCATTATAGGTTTCAAACAGATCGATACGATGCGGTGTCTTGAAGAGTCTCCCCACCATACAAAACTCTCATATGAGATTTTAGAGCTCTACTTAAATTATTAATAATTGTGTTATTAACATGTCCTGCAGCAGCTAAAGTTAATTTAAAGATCAGTGCAATAGATCCAGGCACATACACCACATTTTCTGATAACTTTGGAATGTGGATATAAAGGGTTTCTCCTGGATTGGCTGAAGAGGGGTTGAACGTCACACGATGAACCGTTTTTTCAGCTTTCAAACCATAGGGCTGTTTGTAGTCTCGATTGACATCCAATATTTCCGGAATAGATTGCGTCATATATAATGGACAAGAAACTTTCAAAAATATACTATTCAGCCGTTGGATATTGGAAAGGGTATGACGCGATCCATCAATTAGCAGACGCCGCAAATATAGCGGATAAAAATAGTAGTGTAAAGAATTGGTTAGAAAAAACAAGCGCTGTGGCAGATCTATTTACCGCCTCCGAAATACATTCCCAGACCGCATTGGGATATTTCAAAGCCAAATGAAATACATCAAGCAGGGCTTGTCTAGCTCCCTATCAGATAAAGTAGATTAGATATTGTACTATGTTCCTTGGCTTGTCTAGCTCCCTATCAGATAAAGTAGATGATATATTGTACTATGTTTCCTTGGCTTGTCTAGCTCCCTATCAGATAAAGTAGATGATATATTGTACTATGTTCCTTGGCTTGTCTAGCTCCCTATCAGATAAAGTAGATGATATATTGTACTATGTTCCTTGGCTTGTCTAGCTCCCTATCAGATAAAGTAGATGATATATTGTACTATGTTCCTTGGCTTGTCTAGCTCCCTATCAGATAAAGTAGATGATATATTGTACTATGTTCCTTGGCTTGTCTAGCTCCCTATCAGATAAAGTAGATGATATATTGTACTATGTTCCTTGGCTTGTCTAGCTCCCTATCAGATAAAGTAGATGATATATTGTACTATGTTCCTTGGCTTGTCTAGCTCCCTATCAGATAAAGTAGATGAATATATTGTACTATGTTCCTTGGCTTGTCTAGCTCCCTATCAGATAAAGTAGATGATATATTGTACTATGTTCCTTGGCTTGTCTAGCTCCCTATCAGATAAAGTAGATGATATATTGTACTATGTTCCTTGGCTTGTCTAGCTCCCTATCAGATAAAGTAGATGATATATTGTACTATGTTCCTTGGCTTGTCTAGCTCCCTATCAGATAAAGTAGATGATATATTGTACTATGTTCCTTGGCTTGTCTAGCTCCCTATCAGATAAAGTAGATTATATATTGTACTTATGTTCCTTGGCTTGTCTCATAGGATCCAGAGATGGGACTATTTCCATTTGGAATACAGATTGTGTTCGATCTTCTAGTGTAAATAGCAATGTATTAGGATTTTCAAGTAAGATCAGGCATGCATTAATACCACCAAAGGCAACAATGACAAGCCCATTGGATGAAGACAAAATACGAGACTTGGTTTACAACAGTAACAGTGAGGTTGGTTGGTGATTGTTAGAGTTGTTTTGGGTTCCATGACGATACTCTTCCATCGATAGTAAGATATGTTGTTGTTTTGAAAAGACACTACGTAATAAAGATGTACGAAAGCCCTTCGTAATTGATGTTTCTGGAGTCGGGCAACCAATTAGAGCGAAATTATTGTGAAATTAGAGCGTGAATTGTGAAATTAGAGCGTGAAGCGTGAAATTAGAGCGTTAAATGTGAAATTAGAGCGTGAAGCGTGAAATTAGAGCGTTAAATGTGAAATTAGAGCGTGAAGCGTGAAATTAGAGCGTGAAGCGTGAAATAAGAGTGTTAAGTGTGAATGCTTTAACGTGAAAACTACGTTTTAAGTTTGTGATTCGTGAATTGCAGATATTTTTGTACCGTGTGACGCGTGAATTTACGAAAGAATGGTGGTCACAACCTCCTCCCCCCCCCCCCCCCCTGCTACCCTGATAAGACAGACATTGTAGAAAGTATTTAACAACAGCTGCAAATCCCAAATTGTCGAAGACCGTACTGCATGATTCCAGAATTCTTACGCCAAAGGTGGCTAATAAAGCTTATTATTATTATTATTAATTAAAAGCATCAGTGATACGACATGCACTTGGCAAGTATTGAAGAAAGAGAGAGAGAAAGAGGGAGAAAAAGAAAGCACTTTGTCACCACGCGAACTACTTGACTTACGAGCGGAAACGCCTCCATTTACGCCACATACTACACGTCCTTTCTTCAATAACTGTGAATTTGCGAACGCTTAATTAATCACTTTGAAATCACATTACAGGCTTTTAAAATCGGCAATCAATCACGGACGCGATACTTCATACTACGTTTACCCTTCTTTGCTCTTCTTTGCGTCTATGTTTGCTTGCCTCGACAATGATTTTTATCGTGCTAAATATGGCCAGCCTCTTTATTGAAATATTCATGTGTGTGTATAGGCTACTAATATTCATCCTATGGGCTTACGCAGTAGGTATCTGCTGTGGAACAATGAAATAATATTGACCAAGAAAATATTTATTTCTCCTGAAGATAAAAATTCTATTGTTTTTCCCATAAGATGACCGCTGTGAAAATCCTCTGTGAAACACGAGGCCGGCTTAAAAAGCCTCCGGGATTTGATATTGAGCTGAGGAGCTTTCCTTTTACGAAACTAACCATTTACTTTGCCCCTCTTGAGCTCTTAATGATGTCAAACTCGGTTTCAAAAGCAGTCTGTCTTTGTCTCGAAACTCATTTCGAGAGGAAACAAATAGCTGTCACACTAAAGAGGAAAAACTGTTTGTTTTTAAATCATACGCTGCATTTCTGACGCCTTCACAATTTATTACTTAACTAGTATTATAGTTTGTAGAATGAGGTGTAGCTAGTGTAGCTGTGTAGCTAGTGTAGCTGTGTAGCTGGTGTCGCTAGTGTAACTGTGTAGCTGGTGTAGCTGTGTAGCTGGTGTAGTTAGTGTAGCTAGTGTAGCTGGTGTAGCTGTGTAGCTGTGTAGCTAGTGTAGCTGCGTAGCTGGTGTAGTTAGTGTAGCTGGTGTAGCTAGTGTAGCTAGTGTAGCTGTGTAGCTGGTGTCGCTAGTGTAGCTGTGTAGCTGTGTAGCTACTGTAGCTGTGTAGCTGGTGTCGCTAGTGTAACTGTGTAGCTAATGTAGCTAGTGTAGCTGGTGTAGTTAGTGTAGCTAGTGGAGCTGTGTAGCTGTGTAGCTAGTGTAGCTGCGTAGCTGGTGTAGTTAGTGTAGCTGGTGTAGCTCACAGTGTAGCTAGTGTAGCTGGTGTAGCTGGTGTAGCTCAGTGTAGCTGTGTAGCTAGTGTAGCTGTAGTAGCCAGTGTAGCTGTGTAGCTAGTGTAGCTAGTGTAGCTGGTGTAGCTGCGTAGCTGGTGTAGCTCAGTGTAGCTGTGTAGCTGGTGTAGCTGTGTAGCTGGTGTCGCTAGTGTAGCTGTGTAGTTAGCGTAGCTGTGTAGCTGGTGTAGTTAGTGTAGCTCTAAGACAATAACACGACTGTACTGTAGCTATTATATATACTTTCCTACGACAATAACACAGCTCTTAATTTGCTGAGAAAGGAAGATCGTTTGATGCTATACGACCCTCCCTCCCTCAATGACAGCGCCTTTACTGGAGCACATCAAGAGGGCAGCTTATCTGGCCGGTCGAACATGAAATAGTTTTGAATTCAACTTACCTTTTCCCTTTCGCCCGCCCCAGTCCATCCTCCCCCCCCCCCTCTCACTTCTCACTTTCCTCCTCCTCTTCTCTCCCTTCTCCCTGAAACTCAGGTTGGTTTTGAATGGGAAATTATTTCACGTTTTGACCGACAAGAAAACCGTTGGACTGGTGAAGTCATACAAGCATCAAGAGTTCCAGACTTCCGGTACGCGCGCAATGCATTGTGAGATTATTACAAAGGAAAAGTGAGCACAAGTGAGCCAAGTGAGCAAAGACATAGCTTGGGCTCCCTGTGTCTAGAATTTGTGCTCACTTTGTAGTAATCTCATAATGCATTGCGCGCGTACCGGTAGTCTGGAACTCTTGGTGCTTGTTTTTAATAATAAGCTTCTTTATAATTGTAACGTATAATGCTCAAGACTGGTGCTTTGACGACGATAAATAAACACGTTGAATCTGAAAGTGGTTGATGTCAGTTATGAATGAAATAGCAAGCCACACGGGGCGCGCAAGGGATGATGGGACGCGGGCTTTCGGCAAAACAGACTAATCCTCGTTAATCCTCGTAAAAAAGAAAAAACAAATATGCTAATTTATTCTGATTGATGCTAATTAATTTTATTCAATATTTTGTAAGCTGATCAAAAAAAACGAATTTCAATCGAATTTATAGAACAAAACCTAGCTCTCGTCATACAAAAACAGCAAAAAAAACAGACATACATAAAATATGCAAATTTCTGAATGAAAATATTGCAATATATGAGATAATGAGTGCATGATTAAAATGATAATATCCATTGTTGCACTATATAATTAACGGCATGTTTCGAGTTGTTTAGACACCTTTGCAGGTACTCCTTGACAAAGGACACATCTGCTCAGGCTCTAGCCTCCCTCGCATCCGTTTAGGCTACTTAGGCTGAGGCCCAGTTCAAAAACGCCGTACTTTTCAAGAGCCGTTCTTAATTACTTCAAAAGAAGACGCCTCATTATCATTGTTTGAAATGAGAACGGCTTATGATTAGCACGACGTCTCAACTTGGCGTAAGTCTCAATCCTGTGTAAATTAATTCACAAATACCAACGAGAATGCGAAAAAATATCGACATTTGAGAATTGATAGAAACGGCCTTTTCAGTTTTTATTTTATTTTGTCAAGGAGTACACTATTCCAATATACAACATCTAAAACACTTCCCGGGGAAACTCGGTCTAATGGTACACGCGTCTACGGAAAAAAACGAAAAGAGCAGGAAAAGTGGATTACCTCAATCGCTACACCGATTTTTCCGAAACTTTCCGATCGGAATGACACATACCATTTGTTTTTCCAACCGGAATTTCCGGTTTTTCCGAGTAAATGGTAAGCACCCCAGGTCTATGTTTGAATGCATCATAACTGCGCACCAGTGTATAAAACGAGCCAGCCCATTGTTTAATCAATCTTTGTTCATCGTATATTCATGTACATATTCATGTTCATGTAGTGTTACAAAGATTAATTAGCAACGTTGTCCTAACCCTGGGTAGACTCCAGTTTAAAACTGGAACTTCATGTTTGAGATCAAAGTTGAGAGTTGAGCCATCAGTTGAAATATCAGATAGTCTCAATACGAGCGAAAGATGAAGGTTTTCAAACTTGGCTGCAGTTTTGCGTTGCTTATAATATGTTGCTAGCTCTCGACCAGGCGTTGGTGTCGCTTAGTGAAGGTAAGGTCTTGGCCCGGCCGTTGGATAAACCTTTTATATCATGCCACTGTGAATAATAACAGTAATTACTTACTAGAGGTCTTACTATGAACTTGTCTATTGGAGAACGATTTATCTAACGGATAGCGTTATCCACTCTTTGCATGAACAACTGAGGCTTGGAGTTTTACGTTTTGAGTCATTAAAATCTACATCTTTCATTAATAATATCATTAACAATAATGTCCTCACTTAATTTGGATTAACACACCGCTCTAATTTCACTTTTACCGGTCAAAAAACCATCGCAAACTTGAACTCTTTGCTAAAACCTGTTGTTAAAACCTGTTGCTAAAACCTGTTGCTAAAACCTGTTGCTAAAACCTGTTGCTAAAACCTGTTGCTAAAACCTGTTGCTAAAACCTGTTGCTAAAACCTGTTGCTAAAACCTGTTGCTAAAACCTGTTGCTAAAACCTGTTGCTAAAACCTGTTGCTAAAACCTGTTGCTAAAACCTGTTGCTAAAACCTGTTGCTAATACCTGTTGCTAAAACCTGATGCTAAAATCTGTTGCTAAAACCTGTTGCTAAATCCTGTTGCTAAAACCCGTGTTGCTAAAACCTGTTGCTAAAACCTGTTGCTAAAACCTGTTGCTAAAACCTGTTGCTAAAACCTGTTGCTAAAACCTGTTGCTAAAACCTGTTGCTAAAACCTGTTGCTAAAACCTGTTGCTAAAACCTGTTGCTAAAACCTGTTGCTAAAACCTGTTGCTAAAACCTGTTGCTAAAACCTGTTGCTAAAACCTGTTGCTAAAACCTGTTGCTAAAACCTGTTGCTAAAACCTGTTGCTAAAACCTGTTGCTAATACCTGTTGCTAAAACCTGATGCTAAAATCTGTTGCTAAAACCTGTTGCTAAATCCTGTTGCTAAAACCCGTGTTGCTAAAACCTGTTGCTAAAACCTGTTGCTAAAACCTGTTGCTAAATCCATTCAATCCCTGATGATGGGCCAGGGGCCCGAAAGCTTGGATAATAAAAATCCATTTACGTGGAAGAAGCATCTTTTACAGTGAGATATGAATGTTGTTTTTTTTTTTACTTCACTTGTTTGAATAATGTCTTTGTAGTTAAATACATTGCTTTGTAATGAACATTGCCTGTGCTATATCAAGAGACTATATTGTTAAACAATGTTTTAGCTTTCCACGCATTAACATAATATAATAATAATAATTGAAGAGTAAATATAAAAGCGTAGTGTATATTTAATAATTTTAAATGAATCTATACAGAAGGGTCCAGAAGAAAGAAACAATGTACACTCAAGAGTGCTAACAGTGTTATAAATCAGTATACATTTGCAACAATGAACTTGAACTAAAGCCCACCATCAACAAGTTTAGGGATGAGTGATGTTAAGAGTATAAAAATCTTGTAAATGTAGAATATTGGGTTCCCAAGTTGGGTCTTTCAGGACAGGAAGTATAGGTGTTTCTTTGGTTGTCCAGACCACAAAGTAGCACAGGTCTCTGCCTGTTATATATATTTGGCCTTGGACTTGGTGCCAGTAGGGGTGTGACTTTTTAAGAGAATAGCCCTCAGGCTCCATCTTCTCCAAGCAATAGCTTTGACATTCAATAGCCGGCTCTTCTATGGTTGAGTTCCTTTGTGTATATGGACACTTAACCTCAATGACAGCTCATTGTTGCCAACAAGTCCATCTGGTGAAGCACGCCAAGAACACCTGACTTGTGCATCCACAAGCCAGTCTCTTGTACTGACAGTTTAGATATTGCACAAAATGCCTTGATGCCTTCATTCTCGTTGATAATTCCCCATCTTACAGCCTGAACTCACGATATATCACTACTCTCCTAATACTCGCTTAACTAGTGAAGGAGTTACCCTTTTAGCCAGAAGAACAGGTCCAAACTTGCTTGCAGTTAGCCGTCCTTTGCGTAGCATGTGCCAAATTGCTCCACTGTCTCTTTGTTGTTTCGTGATTTTGCAAACAGCTTCTATCTTTTCTGGTGCAATTTTTAACTTCTCGAGTAAGAAGTCGGTTTATGGAAGGCCACTCTGAACGAATTCATGTATGTATTTATATATACATATATCAGTATTCTATAATTCTGAAATATTGAAATGAAACATGAGTGTATGTTGTTTTGTAACTTAAAGTGCTACTTGGACGAAAATCGATCGAAATTTAATTTAGCTGAAACTTCATTGAATAATTCTTCAAGGGTCTAATAATCACTAGTTTAAAATCTTTTTTCGATATTCCAGAGGGAAGTACTATATTTTTATGAATCTTTAGAGGTGTCAGTGACGCCATCCACTCAACCCAACATTCAACTCCATACATTTCTTTGTAGTTTTGTGATCAAAATATATCAATGTTTTGTTCAGATAACAGCTCTGCATCGAACAAAACTGGTTAGACAATCAATCATAAGCATAAATAATGTAAGAAAACTCTTTCACCCAAACTTTTGGCTTCATAGAAATAAAATAATTCAAGAAACTAAACACAAAGAAATGTATGGAGCGAAGCTGTGTTGATTGTTAGGGTTGAGTAGATGACCTCACTGACACTTCCAAAGATTCATAAAAATGTAATACTTCCCATAGGAATTTTGAGAAAACACATTAACCAGTAATTGTATGACTCTTTGAGATTATTTCAATGAAGTTTCAGCTAAATTAAATTTCGAACGATTTTCATCAGTCCCCTTTAACGAGGATTGGTCTGTTTTTGTTATTTTCAAGATTCGCCCATAAGGCAGGTGTTGTACAATAGGACACGAAGTCCCCTTTAAAATACATTACACCACTTCCCACCCAATAAGAAGGTTACCCAGTATACCCGACCCCTGATGAATTCCCAGTGACATCAATCACTTTCAGATTCAACGTGTTTATTTATCGTCGTCAAAGCACCAGTCTTGAGCATTATACGTTACAATTATAAAGAAGCTTATTATTATACAAGCACCAAGAGTTCCAGACTTCCGGTACGCGCGCAATGCATTATGAGATTATTACAAAGTGAGCACAAACTCTAGACACAGGGAGCCCAAGCTATGTTTCTGCTCACTGATTTTCCTTTGTAATAATCTCACAATGCATTGCTCGCGTACCGGAAGTCTGGAACTCTTGATGCTTGTATGACTTCATCAGTCCAACGGTTTTCTTGTCGGTCAAAACGTGAAATCGTTTCCCATTCAAAACTAACCTGAGTTTCAGGGAGAAGGGAGAAGAGTAGGAGAGGAAAGTGAGAGGGGGGAGGGGGACGGGGGAGGATGGACTGGGGCGGGCGAAAGGGGAAAAGGTAAGTTTAATTCAAAACTATGTCATTCAGTTCGTGACTCACAAGATGGCAGTCGTAGCCGCAGTCTCCCTCGCATCAACATCAACACAGGGAAACCGTGACCAAAGAAGGGAAGAATATAAAAAATGCCGCCGAGCGAGCGCTGGTGCTTAAAAACGACGGCGTTCAGCATGTGCTTTTGTTGTAGTTTTTGAAGCGGTTGTTAAAGCTTTTAAGCGTACGCATAAAACACTTGACGGCGGCGACATCACAACCGCAAATTGCTTGACCACAACGACTTGACGACAAACCTGTGACGGGAAGGAAAAATAAGTCACAGTCGGAAATCAGGCGACAAATTATTTTATTTTCAGTTACTATCTTGCATGGCTGACCGAGAGGGACTGGTAGGGGAGAAAAATGGGAGGGAGGGAGGGGTGGGAGGAAATAATTTTGAATAGTGGAATCATGAAGCTACGTGATATCTGCGCAACGGACATTTCGAGAGTAGGAATGCTTTGCCCATTTTCTTTCTTATTCAGATTTGTATTCCCTCATGAGAATAGTAAGACAATTGGTGCTAATTATCTAACAAAATAAAATGGACAAAGCATTCTGGTAGTTCAGTAGTATAATGACGCCATCATGCAAGTCGCCTATCGAGGCAATGAACTGAAAACAAGCAAATCAATGATGTAATGTTTGGGTTACCTGTGTTACACTTCAAGCCATTGTGGTCGTAGTTTTTATGATAAGGTTCATCTCTGCCACAGACCCCACTTCGAATGATCCGCAAGAAACACCAATCGTGATTTTGACAGCATCTATAAAATAATTGTGTTGTCAACTGACAAATGATTTACTCCCGTGGGAGGGATTGGTGGGGTATTTATTTACTCCCGTGGGAGGGATCGGTGGGGTATTTATTTACTCCCGTGGGAAGGATTGGTGGGGCATTTATTTGCTTCATGAACACACAACTACAACAACCAGGCGTTCCTCGCCCTAGCCGTGCGTGAAACCACAGGGAACCCAATATAATATTTATCATTCCGCGCGCTCTACCACAGGGAGTCCGTCAAACAGCCCATCAAAAAAGAATCAAGTCTCATATATTTTCATTTTTTTACGATAACCTCAAAAGAAATGGTTGGGCTGCCTGTGTGGGCTGTGTTTGGTAGAACGAAAAAGAATGCATGGGTTTCCTGTGTTTTTTTAACACGTGATCATTGAACGAAATTCTTCGGAAATTTACATATCTAAAAATAGCACAATTTGTGCAAAAAATGTTGTATGAACCTATTTACCCGTCAACCGCATCTGTTGGTTTCCCTTTGCCTCCAAGTCTACACCAGCACCCGTACCCCCAGTATTCCAATGGATGACGGCCAGTGTATTTGCGAATCAGACTGAATAACTGGACGGCCCCTCGTTTGACGATTTTACCTTTTTGGGTGGAAGGAAATTAAGTTAAAAGAATAAGAAGGAAAATAAATGCAGTTGTTAATGTTATATTGAAAACAACTCAGTTTATGCGGGGGAAAAACAAGCAAACAAAAAAATAATAAAAATAAAAATGCTAAGAATCATTTAACATTCATTTTGGCAGGCGAACAAAAGCCTCTTTCAGATATATATATGTTCGATTATTTTGGAAAGGACATTTGAATGTATAATCGTTAATTCTAGCAGTACGTAGCTGCGCATTATAAATATATATTTTCTGCTGGATAATTATTTATTTATTGCACAAATCTGTTTTAAAAGATGTTACTGGATCTTGCCATTTTTCTAATTTCTCTAAATACCTTTATCTCTTTTAATTAGTTACCATTTATCTCATAGCGTTGATTACTTACTACATCACACGTGTACACGGCTGTGTTTATGGATGTTAGATGTTACTGGATCTTGCCATTTTTCTAATTTCTCTAAATACCTTTATCTCTTTTAATTAGTTACCTCATAGCGTTGATTACTTACTACATCACACGTCAGTGTACACGGCTGTGTTTACACTCTGTGGTTTACTGAAGTAAACGAGTTAAGCCGCATCTACACGAGCAAGTTTTCCTTGACAAGTTTTCCTTGACAAGGAAAAATTGGCGATGTTTTTGTCGTCTACACGAGCAAGTCTTCCTTGTCAAGGAAAACTTGTCAAGGAAAACTTGTCAAGGAAAACTTGTTCGTGTAGATGCGGCTTTAGAGTAAACACGGTATGGGTGTGATGGAGTCAAAAGACCACGTACCGCAAATGAGTTGCCTCGCTCACTCCTACGAATATTGCCTTCTGCTCGGATCTATATCTACCGATACAAAACGGCCACTCATTCCTCATTTTGTAAACAGTTATAATGTATAATACGTAAAATCTGGAAGAATAATTCGAGTCTCTAACGAATTAGTTAAATCCATGTAATTGACTTTAATTGGCTTTGTTTTTATTGCGATTTCGTTTTCTTTAATTACGTCTCAGAAATTGTGTTTTTGCTCTGATTAGAAAGAATTTCAGTTATAAAATCTTAATAAAAAGGTTTACATAAACAATGAACCGATTTCAAACGTCCCCCAAATTCATACAACATACTAATAATAAGTGATAATGGATTTCTGGAAAGTTTCGATGGTATAGGATAAAATCTCAAAAAGTTATCGGGGATGACATTTATAGACTTTAGTATGAGATTTTGCCGTCATGCGTGGCAAGCCTCGTTTTGATGTTTTTTCAGAATTTAAATCGCTCATAACTTCGCAAAGATATATAATTTCGTCATGAAACTTCTACATTATACTTATATAACTAATTTCATGACGAAATTATATATCTCTGCGAAGTTATGAACGATTTAAATTCTGAAAAAAAAACATCAAAACGAGGCTTGCCACGCATGACGGCAAAATCCCATACTAAAGTCTATAAATGTCATCCCCGATAACTTTTTGAGATTTTATCCTATACCATCGAAACTTTCCAGAAATGTTATTTCAGACAAACTCTTTCAGATCATATAGGCTGTTTGCACCAGAAAGAAACCAGTTTGCTGATCTTAAAAATCAGTACGCGTGAGAAGAGCCAGTGAATTAATGCGCTTTACACCGCCGATGGAGGACTTTTTCAGCCGGGCTGCATATGATAGGCGACTACGACACTGAGCCGAGCAGCTTACAATCATGAGGAGTTAGCATGTTATAGTGTATATTGTGCCTCCAATTTGAAGTAGGCTGTTGAACCGGGTAACAATCCCCTACTCCCCTATACACAAATAAATTAAACAAATTAAACAACCGCAAAAAGAAAAAGAAACTGACCAAACAATTGTTATTGAAATGCGCTTGTGCTTCTGATACTTGCGTCAGCCTGCGAGTATTCACAGTGAAATAAGGCCTAATAATAATAATAATAATAATAATAATAATGGTCGTTCTTATATAGCGCATTTCACATTCGTTCCAATGCGCTTTACAACCGATGGAGGACTTTTTCGGGCTGCATATGAAGGCGCCTACGGCAGCCGAGCAGCTTACAATCATGAGGAGTTAGTATGTTAGTGTATATTGTGCCTCCAATTTGAAGTAGGCTGTTGAACCGGGTAACAATCCCCTACTCTTACGAAGAGTTCAACAGGTTCTTTTAATGTCCCCCGTGAAACAGGTTAGATTAGGGTCGGGAGACAGGACCTACGGTTTAACGTCCTTATCCGACCTAGGGCTTGCTCTTATAAGCAATTCGATCGCTGGGGTGCTGATGTGTTGAAAAGTACAGAAATTAACGAACTTCAGATCCGAAAACGAGATAGAGTACGAGTTTTGAGCGCGCGAAGTTTGGCACTAGCATTTGTGGTCGTGGTTGCGTAGATTTAAACTTTAGATTATAAACAACAAAAATCGACGATGATTTTATTGAGCATGAGCACTGGGCCAATTTGAAAAGCTCGTATACTCGTACTTCTTTGTTTGATCTGAAGTTCGCTATTATTTCTATCCTTTACTTACTGTCTTGTTCTTCAGACAACAACTCGTCAATGTGTTCATCACTCGAAGCAACAACTACACCAACAATAACCACCAACAGCAACAGAGTGAACGAGTTCATGTTCGCAGGTAATTCTCTCTCAGTATCACTCTGATCTTCACAAGACTCGAATGATAATGAATGTGCTTCAGCGCTGCCTGATATTTACGGTGCATCGGGCGGAGCCAAAAGCGGAAAAATTAAGTCC
Organism: Actinostola sp. cb2023; assembly: GCA_033675265.1. Lineage (NCBI taxonomy): Eukaryota > Metazoa > Cnidaria > Anthozoa > Actiniaria > Actinostolidae > Actinostola > Actinostola sp. cb2023. The sequence goes on from JAUJYZ010000299.1 coordinate 17,736, forward strand.
AGCACTCGTCACATTTAATTAGACTATAGAGTACCGAAGCCGTGACGTCACGTTTCCATGGTTGCATTTTCATTGGATCTAAACATGCAATCGTAACAAATCAAACATGGCGGCGATCTCGATATTTGCGTTAACAACGTTCTTCTCTAATGAGCCTAAATCTATTTCTCGTGGAGAAAACCATTACAAATCTGGACATATTGAGTCTTTTTCATATTCTGATGGGGTTCTAAGAGGATCTGTTTATGCCAGTATGAAAAATAAGTCTTATAAAGTCACGGTATATAAGTATCGACATAAAACTCGAAGCTATAGAAGAGTGTGAGTGGTTTATGTTATCATTGACTGTCGTTTTGCTAGTTTTTTTTAGGAAGCGAAATGGATATTACATAAACACTTATTTGCTTTGATTTACAGTCAATTGCAAAAATTCTGGCCGCCACGATATATCAATATATCAATATATCGGGTGCATTATGGGTAATTAAATAATACTATTTTGAGTTTCCTAACTTATTAAATGAAGCAAAATTTACAAACAACAAACGTAAAACTAAAATAAACATTATATTAAATATTTCTACCAACTTTGCTGGCGTTAACCCGCTTTAAGGGAAAATTTCGATTATTTAATTACCCATAATGCACCTGATATATTGATATACTGATATTTCGTAGCGGCCAGAATTTTTGCAATTGACTGTAGATATATCTTAATAATGGAAACCAAATTCGTTCCACCGAATGCGAATGCCCCAGAGGAGCCTACAAATTAAGTGCAGCCACGCGGCTGCCTTATTTATCCATGGCTAGAACAATCTCAGTCGAACTGACATCGAGTGCCTGAGTGGGGAAAAAAAAGCTCCAGCATCAGTTACGTCCGTTGAAGAACTGTACCCACCAAGGGACTATGTGCCTCTTACAAGATCAGCAATTGAAGAAGATAAAGTGTGGTTGTTTGACCGACTGAAGCAATATGGCGAATTTACGGGCGTTTTTTTCGAAAATGCCGTTTTTGTGGCTTGGGCTACCTGTGTCGTTATAATTTTCGTTCGCAAGACAAATACATAATGACAATTTAGGTGTGTTAGAAAAATGTCTTTTCTGCACTTTCTTTTGGTTCAAGGTACATAAACATTTACCCAGAAAGGAAGATCGATATTAACTTGTTATTTGTGTGGTTTTCTCATGTTTTGAAGCATTTTAATGCAGCTCAAATTATTAATTTGTGCGTGAAAGTCTTTCGATACGGTAAAGTTTTTCAGTCGTGTTTTCAAGGTGTTTTCACCGATCTTCGACGTACTTCATCTACTGTTTGACATGTTTCATTTTGACAGGCAGAGTCTAGAACAACAACCTGTTGAGTAAGGTAATCTTTGATTGTTTTTTATTGCTTTATCGGCGTTTTTTACTCTTAGGTTGAAGTAGCAACGAATTACCATGGCAACGAAATATGTTAATCCCCCCTTAATCCTCGTAAAAGAAAAAAAAAATGCTAATTTATTGCGACCAGTGAGCGAGCCCCAGCGAGCGAACTGGGAGCAACACTAATCTTTGGTTGGGCTTCCTGTGTTTCAGATGCCAGCTCGATTCTCGATTTGTGTTTTTCATTCCGTTTGGAAAGATTTTTTCCACGTGACTTTTACCCTGACGTCATATATCGTACGTTCCCGTCGTTCATTTGGGCATTTGTGACTCATCTCGTGCTTAGAGTGGATTCGAAGCCTTTTTTTTGCTCGTTTTGCCCGATTCTTCGATGGAATTAAAGATCTTCATTTATTGTTGACGATCGCTTCATATTAGCGACATATTGAGGGGAAGGCAATGTTCTCTTATTAGTCTTTCGGCTCTGTTGTGTGCTAATTCGCTGCACTGATTGCCACTGTGGACAACATAAGTAGTCGATCGAATCCTAGTACCGTATACTCTGGATCCAGAGTCCCTCTCTTCGCTCGCCCCCCAATAGTAGCCTCTGGAACCAGGGTAAGTACCGTATAAATGCTCTTGGAAACCAGGTCATCCCAGATGCAGAGACGTTGTCACTGAATTATCTGCCTAACAGCTCGTTCGTTTATCGTGCCGCCAACCGTACCAAACCAGTTCCAAACAAATGATCTACCTTTGATGGTAGAGCCTACTGAAGCATTACTAGTGATTGGCAACTGCAACGTATTTTATTCTAAATTCAAGATATAGGTGTTCATAAGTGTAGCAAATTGAATACTGAAAAATCGATAAAGCATGTACATTGATAAAGAAAAAAGTGTGATGTTGATTTTTATTGATTGATACTAATGTCGGGTATGTATCATGTTTAATATTCTTATTGTATTGTCTTTGTTATTCTTTCTTTAAGCTTAGATGGCTTTAATAGATTTCTAAAACTGTTCAGTAGTACACGGGCTTGCAATAACTAGCCTCCTATGTAACATGACAGCGGAAATCACATCTCTGTAAAAATCAACCAATCATAATGGACCGTTCCCACGGCTGAAATGGACAAGAAACGATCGCGAAATCAAAACATTTTTACGTGCATGGAGGATTGTCAAACCACCGAGTGAATAAAATTCAAGAATCAGAATCTGTATCACGTGTATATCTCAAAAGCCTGATGAAAAGAAAGCTCAAGACTGTCCGCAGTGCTGGGAAGAGAAACAATTCACATAAACAGTTGCAGAGTAATTGTTACATATCGATATTATAAAAAATGCGCGTGTTTGAAATATTGGGCTACCTGTGCTGCTAAATATAGTATTTGTCTTGGTTTTCGGAGGTCGCAATTTTTGACCTATGGTTAGCCTAGTTTTATTCAATATTTTGTAAGCTGATCAAAAAAACGAATTTCAATCAAATTTTAAAGCAAAACCTAGCAGTCCTAGCTCTCGTTATGCAAAAAAAACACACAAAAAACAGACATACAAAAAATATGCAAATGTCTGAATGAAAAAATTGCAATATATTAATTCAAGAGAAATTGATGAAATCAGAATTGCATTATTACTGAGATATCCACTGAAATAATAACTTATAATAATATAACTTATTTAGAGGGGGGATCGGAGGTAAGAAAAAAAAATTGAAATAAGGCCTTAATCGTAAATATAACAACTGCAGCGGACACATGAAATGTCATACAAATGTAATTCGTGTTTTTATTTCAAAGAATTCATATTTTTGCAACTATAAATTTCCATCTATTTATGGCTTGTGTTGATACGCTAAATATTGTCAAATAAAGAGATTGGGCTGCCTGTGGTTTAAGGTGACTCCGTTATAATTCTCGGCGCACTCGTCTATGACAAACTTTGGGTCATACCTAGCTTCCTCTGCTTTTATGCAATTGCCATAAAACATTGGCAACAATTAGAGCTATCATTCTCCTATAATACAATATAATTCGATTGCACTGCAGAACATTAAAAAAAAAAAATATTAGAACTTTAAGTAAAGTCAATGTTTTGGATAAAATTGGATATTGCGAAAAATCTGTCCGTTTTTTTTGGATGAAAGTTTTGGAATCACTTTAGATTGACATAATTCATAACCTGAGCAAGTTTTAGCAAAATCGTTGGAGCTAAAGCACGGCCGCATGAAAACAACCAAAATTAAGCACGGAAATTAGCTCCAACGATTGCTTTCGCTCCAACGATTTTGCTAAAACAATACATTTCTTTAATCAATATTTATTAATCGCATATTCATGTCCATATTCATGTAGTGATACAAAGATTAATTAGCAACGTTATTGTATTACGGCCCTGGGTAGTCTACTGGAACGGGGAGTTTAATATCATTAAATATCATCGTTCGTTAACTGGTACGAAGATGAAGGTTTTCAAACTTGGCTGCAGTTTTGCGTTGCTTATGTTGCTAGCTCTCGACCAGGCGTTGGTGTCGCTTAGTGAAGGTAAGGTCTTGGCCCGACCGTTGGATAAACTGTGAATAACAGTAATACTTACTATGACTTGTCTGTTGGAGAACGATTTATCTAACGGATAGCGTTATCCACTCTTTGCATGAACAACTGAGGCTTGGAGTTTTACGTTTTGAGTCATTAAAATCTACATCATTAATAATATCATTAACAATAATGTCCTCACTTAATTTGGATTAACACACCGCTCTAATTTCACCTTTACCGGTCAAAAAACCATCGCAAACTTGAACTCTTTGCTAAAACCTGTTGCTAAAACCTGTTGCTAAAACCTGTTGCTAAAACCTGTTGCTAAAATCTGTTGCTAAAACCTGTTGCTGAAACCTGTTGCTAAAACCTGTTGCTAAAATCTGTTGCTAAAATCTGTTGCTAAAATCTGTTGCTAAAACCTGTTGCTAAAACCTGTTGCTAAAATCTGTTGCTAAAACCTGTTGCTAAATCGTGTTGCTAAAATCTGTTGCTGAAACCTGTTGCTAAAATCTGTTGCTAAAACCTGTTGCTGAAACCTGTTGCTAAAACCTGCACTGCACAAAAAGTATTCTCCAGTTACTTTTTAGTATAAGTGTACAATTACAAGCTCATAGCTTTTTTTTTGGGGGGGGGGGGGGGGGTTGGAGTAGGGGTGGGGTTATTATATAACCCTTCATTGTTCTATTCAATAGCGAACTCCATAGTGAATCATGTTTTGTTACTCACTTGTACACTGACGCCAAATGAACGCTCTCTTGATTAGGGATCCCTGTGTCAAGCAAATAATTGAGAAAACTGGGGCGAGAAATCATCCTTTATCCTTTCCCAGTCTTCTCGACATTACTGGGCACAGGGAACCCAATATTAATTTCATCTGGTATAAACACTGCAATTCATTTTCGCATTCAGATGAGGAGGATTTTGACGCTCTTCTTAGCGAGGAAACTGTTGTCAAGCGAGGATTTGTTCAATTTGGTCAAATGACTCGGATAGTCCTCAAGCGTAACCCTCTTGACTTTAATGGCTACGGGTGCTGGTGTGGCCTTGGTGGAAAAGGAAAACCAGTAGATGGAATTGATAGGTAAGTGGAATCCGAAACCTAAAACTATTGAACAGCCAAAAAAATAAAAATAGACAAATCATAACATCGCGCCCGCGTATCTTTGAGAGAGCGGTCAGCGGTAAAACTACTGATTCTATACTACTTATTGAAAAATTTAACCCCACTCGACTTATTCTCTCTCGGCCAAACACACTGACCACAGGTAATCCAATAATCATTATTATGTGATGTACTTCTGTAGGTGTTGTAAGAGTCACGATGAATGCTATGACCAAATAAAGGAGTGTAAATTCGACCAACTTAAATACGTCACTGGTTATCGATTCAAGGTCAAGAAAAATAAGATCACGTGCAGGAGGGGTAGGTAGAACCATAACACATACAACGTTTTGACGCTTAGAACCGCTACGTACGAGTGGGAAGGGAGGAGTCTACAAATGTTACCTCGCGCGCTCTACCACAGGAAGCCCAATATAATAACCACGCGCTCTACCACAGGAAGCCCAATATAATAACAATATTCAATTATTAATATAATAATATAATACTTTATTAATTCTCCCCCATGGGGCTTTTCAGAATCACTACTTAGCTATAAATGTACAACGATAATTTAAATATAAATAGATAGATATAATAAATAACCGCGCGCTCTACCACAGGAAGCCCAATATAATAACCGCGCGCTCTACCACAGGAAGCCCAATATAATAAACCGCGCGCTCTACCACCACAAGAAGCCCAATATAATAACCGCGCGCTCTACCACAGGAAGCCCAATATAATAACCGCGCGCTCTACCACAGGAAGCCCAATATAATACATTTACCCTGCGCGCTCTACCACAGGAAGCCCGTCAAAAAGACGCGCGCACAATATGTTTTTATTTATAACAACAGGCTCAGAAAAAAGCCGGGCTAACTGTGGCTCTTCCGGCATTTTGAAACTGTAATTTCCAGAATATTTACAACATCTTATGTTCATTTTCAGGCCTGTTTCAGATAAAAAACTGTGGAAAGAAGCTTTGCAAGTGTGACGCCAAAGCAGTCCAGTGTTGGAAGAAAAACAAGTACCAGAACAAGTACAAGAGATGGTCCCAGAAAAAATGTTAAATGATCTACTCTTACACTCTACAATTCAATGTATCAGAGGCTCCAAACGAGGGTTTACAGCTCTGGCTATGTGAAATATATAGAATTAAAGATAAATTATAATAAAACCAGGCAGACGTTGGGCAGCTGTGTTTGTAGATAATTTTCTAAACATGACTTTTTTTCAACGGATTTTGAGGTGTTTTGAAATCGGATGAAGAACTCTTTCTGGTGTTTGATATCGCTCCTCAAACCATTAATAATTCTTGTAGAATTCAAAGTTAAAGTTGACCAAATTGTATGCTAATTAAGGTGGCTCCGTCGAAATTCCAGACGCATTCGTCTGAAATAAAACTTCGGCCATAACTTTTTTAATATTCGCGTGATGGACTATCAGACTTGCAGAAAGTTGAAGCTATTATTTGGCAATATTACAACATAATTCGATTTCCCTTTCCGCAAATATTTTTAGTGATATCAGAGCTACAATGGACCTTGTTCTCGCTACTTAAACGCACTCAAAAAAGAACTTGTCCGATATTTTTGCGTAAAAGTTTGTGAATGGTGTTCAATTGACTTGGTGAATATCCTAACTAAGTTTCAGCAAAATCGGCGAAACCAAAATAAACAGGTTAGGACGTCGATGACGACGAAGTTCAAATAAAGTGTTTTGTTGTTTATTCTTTTCATAATTGTTTTATTTTCGGTGTTTTCACTAAATACGAATGACATCGTCTTTTTGTGGTCCGGTTGACTGAAGACAACCGCTATCTGCACAAATAACGAACTGATCGACGTTCTCCGGTTCTCTTTGTGTCGTCAGTTAAACATAGGCATATCACGTTGTAGCTTAGCACCCAACACCTGAAGGTAAGACCAAATCGAGCTTATTTCATACATTCCAACAAGAAGTTATTACTTGGGCTTCCTGTGGAAGGCCCAAGTCTAAGATTACAGACGGTTTTTCTTCGTCGTGTTTCTACGCCAAATCTGCAAGTGGTCACCATAGAGCATGCGCATGCTAATCTTCTCTGTATCGTTCCAATTTTTGAGTATACAGAAGTTGTGGTCAGCAGCTTATCAACGAAATTCAAGATGGCAGACGTACGTAACGATAAATCAAATCACCAGCAGCATTCAAAAAGGATTTTGCCGTGCTCTCTTGCTCGAGCCAGTCCAGTCGTTCATTTAATACTGCTTAGTAAATATGCAAATATCCTAGAGAATACTTTTTGGCCTTGCAATTCTGTCTGAAAGTGTATTTCTAACAGATGTCTGTGGCTTAGTAAGAACTCGATCGTAATTTTATTGAGTTTGTGAAATCGTTTCTTGCAAGGTAATCGAAATGTGCTTCGCCATGCAGCTGTCAGCTAGGAGTGTGAGTGTTGAAGCTAATTACGTATGTATGCTCTACTGAGTCACGCAACGAGTGACTTAAATTCTGCAAGTAATACATGTAGGCTAAAAACTACTTCTGTATGATGATACAAGCTATTAGGTTTCACATTTAAAATCTATCAAGAAGCCCAAGTTCACGCTAGTAGAGCGTCTAGTTGAATTTTGTAATTAGGCTATTGATGGCCTCAGAAGAAATTTGGTTGGTTGGGCTGCCTGTGGTAGTGATATTAATGGTTGGGCTGCCTGTGGTAGTGATATTAATGGTTGGGCTGCCTGTGGTAGTGATATTAATGGTTGGGCTGCCTGTGGTAGTGATATTCAGTATTAATGGTTGGGCTGCCTGTGGTAGTGATATTAATGGTTGGGCTGCCTGTGTGATGACTATTGTATCAAGGGAGAGAATGTATCCAAAAACAAATTACTTCTTTTCATCCTGATTTATTTATTTATTTATTTATTTATATTTATTGCAATTCACTGGCACAAAAACAATATTACAATTTTATGCTCCTACGTTCACCTAAAGTTAACAAAAAATTCTTTGTTATCCATTAACGAAGGTAACTGATATTTCGCGTAATTAAAATAATGATGAAATTTGCGTTAATTTATGTAACTGGTTGGCATAAATTATGGTAATTTATGTTAATTTTTAGCAAACTGTTTTTTTCGCAAGCAGCTCAATCCGTTTTGTTTGTGAGTCGTTTCAGTGACGATCGACTACCCGGCGTCGCTTCCAACACTTGCGGCGCCGTGGGAAACACACTTCAACCGCTAGCTTTCGTCTGAGAGAAGAATGCAGATTGTACGTTTTCTGAAATGATAAAATAGTTGTACAAGCGGTGTAAGTACAGTCAAGCCTCTATTAAGTGGCCCTCTGTTAAGCGGTCACTTTCACTCAAATTCCCGGAAATCGGTCCACATACTGCCAAATAACACGGCATTCATGTAAAGAAGTTTTAACTTATCTACCGTGGATACTGATAAAAGTGATGTATGTATGCAGGAGCCCATAAGTAGGAGCGTCCATACGGTATTGGATAGTGTCACAGCGTTTTCACAAGTGTGGTTATTTTTAGAACAGTTTTCCCGCGAATTTTGACCAATCAGAGAACGTTTCTGGTATGACGTATTTTTTGAATTTTGATGAGATGACAGGTAAAATAAAGATGGCCTCCGATAGCGACAAAGAGTGTTCTTCAAGTGAAATAAACTACGAATCGTCTAGTGATAGTGAGAGCAGTATTGAGTCATTCGGTACAACAGAATCACTTGAAAGTGATAGTGGTGACGATTGTGCTTCTAAAGGCATCCAAAGCAAGTGCCGGTTCGAAGAACTCGAACACGAAGGGACCGACTGAGAAGCTGTTGTAGCGTGTGGATGCAAATTAGCCGAAGACTTTCAAATACATATTTTCGTCTAAACTATTTCGTCAGAAAGTGAATTCAATTTATTCTTGGATGTGGTTTAGTGGTATCTTGTAATTATCGTTGTGGAGTTTGAAGATTGACGACAAGGCTATTTAATAGCTGCTATTCAAAAACAAATTCGCTGAAACTGCATGATGAGCGACAAGACGAGTGAATCAAATTACAAATAAGACTGGTGAAAGTAAGCGTATTTGTTGTGTCTTTTCTGTTACCTAAAATGACTTAAAAATGGATTGTGAATATTTTTTGTGAGTCTGCCGATTTGAAATATATTAATAAAAACACCTTCATTCAAGTTTTGATGTTTAATTTAATGGATTCACTGAGCTTATTATCTACACACGCTTCACTGTCAATATAAAGACTAAAGTTGAGCGAAACTGACTCAAAGTTGCTTTGTTTTTAAATTCAGTGACTTTCATTTACTGCGCCGGTACTCAGTATTATGCGAACTCAGACATTCAATCGGCTGGAACTTGTCACTGAATTAATCAAATTCAAAACTCAAACGAATTGAAAACTAAACTGATACATTCTTCGACCAAATGATCCATAATGTACTAGCTCAAAATCATATTTGGTTTCCATTTGGTGGGTCTTCTGACTTTTATTTTTAAGTTTTCTGATTTTTCATGTTGATTGACGGCAGCGAAAAACCAAATTACAAGCCAACTGCCTAAATAGACTATCGCTTTCAATGCACCTTACTTGAGGGTCCCCAATAGGGGTTATCGGTTCCCGCCATCCCGCTCTTTTTTGCTGGCAATCCCGCCATCCCGCTCGTTTTTATACGAAAATCCCGATTCTGCCAAATATTCGACAATTTCAGTTTCTGGATTAATTATTAAGAGGCCGTCTCCCTAAAAACCACCCACTCAAATTCGCGCCTAAAATAATTTTTCCTGAAACTCTAGCGACTGAAAGACTTTATCAAGGTTAGTACTAAAACAGGTTTGGTTTGGTTCAAAACATTTTTCTGGCGGCGTTAGAAACCGCCAAACATTTTGACCAGCCAGGGCCCAGTAGCGACGTCTCAAAACTTGAAATTAGGCATTATTCGTGGCGCTGTAGAAACTTCAATTCGCATCATCAGGCAATGAATTTCATGTCAAATTGCTCACATATCTTTCTAGTTTTCCTAGTAACTGAGATGTATTTCCTCAATTTAACCGTTGAAGCAAAAACAAGCATATTGTGACCCCTACTATAATCACCACGGATTGAGGGCTCGAAATAACCTCGATTGAGACGCTGATTTCGAGAAAGTGGCACTTATCTGGAAACTCTAGCCTATGCAACCAAAAAGTACAGTCCTTTATTGATACAAATATGTAAAAACCTGTGTACGTTTTCAATATTTCAGAAGTTATGGCCATTTTTATAAGCACACGTGCAACATTTTGTGGTTTTCTGGTAGGTGCAAAATCGGACTCTCTCAAGCAGAGTTAATTGAAAATAGGGCTTACCTTGCTTCCCAGCTCAAGGATATTTCCTTATTCATCAATACTTGAATCCTTCAGATACTTAAATTCACAAGTAGATCCTGTTAGAAGGTAGGCATTCCCTTCGTAACTTGAAGACGGCCATTGTTGAATCGCCTGTCAGCGAGCCAGAGAACTCGAAATCATGACTTCTTTTCGCGCTGAATAATTCTTGCGAGATCAATTAAGTGCTGAATTATTTTGAGAGATTAAAAAATGAACAGTCAAAGGCTTAATTTTGAGGAGAAAGTCAACATTTTAGGGCTCTACATCGAAGAAAACTAGCCATCTAGACCCTCGATGTGCATGTTGTTGCTTCCACAGAGGTCCGCTTAAATGAGTGAAACCGCTGGTGGAATGTATCGACACAACAGCGCGCACACAAACTTGGGCCTATGATCGTCATCTATCAGCGAAAAGATTAAATCCTACTTCTTTTTATGCTAAAATATTTGTCGCTCAACAATATAATTTCAGAATTTATAGTTTTTTTTCACAAATTTAGGCTGGGACTACAGTATGTTTTGGTACGTATTGCGATATATATACCGGTAGGCTATACGTTCTTGAAGTCAATTATTACTGTCGCTGATTTCTGAATGCGAGTGTGTTTCCCCTTCTTAGATCCATTAAAAAAGTAATAGCTCAGTGAATTCCAGCGGTTGACATTTATTTCCAGAGCGTTGCTGTTTCGTTATCAACGAAATGTACTAATCTGCTAATATTGATAATAATTGATCATCACTAATGAACGGTTACGTCGCTAGCAGCGAAAATCAAGATGCCACCGGGTAAATATGTAATCGTAACTTACTGAAAACTTTGTACTACAGTCGACCTTCCCGTAAGCGACCACCCAAAATGTCAAGCTTTGTGGTCGCTTACGAGAGGTTCCAACTATATTTTGGAAAACTGGTCGCTCAGGAGAGGTGGTCGCTTACGAGAGTGGTCGCAACGGGAGGTTCAACTGTATTTAGATTTCAAACATAATATCTTCAGAATCTGTAACATGAGAAGTCAATATAAAACAAAGATCAGTTGAAGCCAATGGCAGCCGCCGCATAGCGAAACAGTTGCTAATCACCATGGTGGGGTCAGCTCATAATTCAGTACAAAATCCCCACATGCAGTGGGGCTCCGGTAAGAGTTTATTAATGCCCCGTCCACCCTAATCCGTTTTTGAAAAAAAGGAAAAAGGATAAAAAGCTCTGCGTCCACACTAGCGTTTTCACATCGTTTTCGACTGTCCACACTTGGGGATGATGAAAACGATGATCCAAAGATGCGTTTTCGTCACCAGGCTCTGCTCCGACGTTTCTTCTGTTCAAATACGCATTCTCCAGTAGCGCCAGCGATACTATCGGCTATTCCCGCGGGAAACTGGGGCTGGGTTCTGAAAAGCTCCGGTTGTGACGTAAGCATTTCTGAAAAGCTCCGTTTTTGCCGTCCACACTATAACGATAGACCTGCGTTTTCAAAAGTCTCCGCTTTCATAGATAAACATCTCCGTTTTAATTCGATCGTTTTAGCGTGGATGCTCGGTAAAAACGCATAAAAAGTATTCCTTTTCAAACGAAAACGGAGTAGTGTGGACGGGGCCTAAGAGTGCAAATGCCCCACCCTGGGAACTAATAGAAATCACATGCATATTCTCCCAAGCCAGTTTTTGTAATCAATTCAGTGACATCAAAAGCGCTATCGGTACCGCAGAAATCTTGCAGCTTACTGAGTGACAGAGTCGTCCATAGTTGATTATTGCACAACTCATAAAATCGCACGTTGAAACGAAAATACAAATATGTGGCGGTAAGGCGCTACCTGACGTTTCGAATTATTATTTTGCAATATTAAATATTTTTAAGAGCACCTGATAATTTTTAAGAACTAGTACAACATTCCTACTTTTGAGTAAATGACAAATGCCCTACCCGGGGCAGCCTTTCTCCACAAAATGCCCCATCGTTGGGATTGACTGAGCCATACAGTAACATATAATTGCTTTCAATTGCGCATGCTAACGCCATTGTGGGACATTAGCAACGCTCTAGCTGGACATAAATGTCAAATGCCCGACATATGTATGTATGTATGCCTGAGGGAGGACGAAATGGTACTGGAATTCAGAAATCAGCTAAAGTAATATGAATTACTTTCAAGAACGTATAGCCTATATATCTCCATGCTCGAGAGTCCACCGTTGCTCTTCGGCGCGTGCTCGGGGCGACGTTTCATCCGAGACCGCGGCGAAGGGCATCGCTAGCTTTGCCTATGATTAGTTGTGGTTGAGAGATAACACTGATAGTGCAGGAATATGGTGCAGAATTGTTCAGTTTTTGGTTACAAGCATGAAAATTGGCACAACGATAGAAGACCACATGCTGACTAATTTCTGATGTAGCGCCACGCCCAAAAATGATTACTTCCAGTTTTACAGCAGTGGAATTAATTTTCTCTTAAAATTAGATTAGAGTGTTGCATTAACAAGGATATTCCATAAAATGCAATATATTTTATGAGTACCGTCCTCTCCACATGACCAGCTATAGTACCACGCCCTATTATCCATACTTCCAGTTTTATATGAACGGAATTGATTACAATAAAAATTAATAAAAACAATTGTTTCCTTTCACACTTCCACCATCAATTAATGCTACCTGATCAAATGCTATATGCTCTTTCATTTCACATGTAGCGCCACACCCAAAAACTGATACTGACAGTATAAATACATAGGAATATTTTATGTTCTTAAAATATAAAGATTATTAACCTTGTTTTTAAGCTGATGAGGTAGAATCGGACCGAAATGATAAAATACCAGTCATGGCCACGCCATTTCATCGCTACTTCCAGTAATACTATACGGTGGAGTTAATTATCTCACTGAAAAGATAATTTTATTAATTTTAAAATATAGCTACTATCATATGAACTTTGTGAATTTTTGTAGAACTTTAATATTACTATAATGTTCAATGATCGCAGGTGATGAAACGTGATGTGATTTTTTTCTTGCACGTTTTTTTAAGTATGACACGTGAAGCTCGTAATACCTAATTTATTCACGATTACACTGAAAAGCAATGATGTTGCATCATAACATCTTTAGTATGGATTACTAGGCATAAAGCACGCGAAATTAGGCTTCTTCTTCATTGCAAGGACTGCGCCATCTACTGAAGTCAGAAACCTTTTAGCTTTACTGAAGACACTGACGTGGTCACGTTTACCAACTGAATTGGGGCAGAAGAACTGTGGGTTGCAATGGGCACAGGAAAAGCTTTCCACCTTACTGCATGCAGTTCATAAAGTTGTTAGAGCAATAGGCCCTAACAAAGCTGCGGCACTTCCTGCTTTCCATGCGGCCTTCACTGGCTGCGATCAAATATCATAATTCGCTGGAAAGGGGAAATGCTCTGCCTGGGAAACTTGGAAGTCATTCGAGGTAGTCACACCAGCATTGGAAGCCTTGAGTGAAAACCTATTACAACAACATGCCATCCAGCAAGAGCGTTTTGTTTTACTACTATACTGCAAAACGAGTACTTGAAAGGAGATGTTCTCAAAAACGGCCGAGTCGATGGATACCACTGATTCCTCCGCCAATCAATTAGGCTATAGACCTTAAGCATAATGACGTAATAATGTGACTACAACTACCAGAATGCTTTGCGAATTTTCTTTATTTTTTTAGATTTGTATTCGCTCGTGAGGTAATTCATTCAATGGTAAATTACGTAATTCAGTTTTAGCTGCCAAGTAATGCTTAATAAACAGCTCACAATTCACTAAGACAAAGGGTACTAATTATCTCACAAAAGAAGATGTGCAAAGCATTCTGGTAGTTGTAGTCATATTACGTCATTATGCATAATGTCTATTGCTGGGGACAGTCGTTACAGCTACAACCCTCCCTACAACCCTCCCTATCTGAATGGGGATGGACAAAATCTGATGTAAATGATGAATGGAAGCCACTGTAGACAACCAAGCAGGAGATTTCTAAGGTGTGTAGAGCCACCTGATCAAGTGTGGATTTCAGCAAGACAAGGGATGCAAGGGTCGTTGCAAATGCATCCAAATGCAGCTCAGTTCAGTGCACAGCCAAGTGTAAGTGTGTAGGTTATTGTGAACAGGATTGATTAACTTGATAAATTATTAAAAAGAGTAAGGATTTATTGATTCTTACAAATAAACTGCAATGATTTTCAAGGATTTTTATCATCAAAGAGTCAGATCATACATACTCCAAACCTTATTTAACATAAAATTAATAAAATTATCTTTTCAGTGAGATAATTAACTCCACCGTATAGTATTACTGGAAGTAGCGATGAAAGGGCGTGGCCATGACTGGTATTTTATCATTTCGGTCCGATTCTACCTCATCA
>JAUJYZ010000299.1:37500-94731 GCA_033675265.1 Actinostola sp. cb2023
TTTTCCAACATTTATATAAAGGATTATAGAATGACACAAACAACTGAAAGACATAACAAAAGGCAAAAACATATACACCGGTGTCTAGTTTCTAAAGTATGAGATAATGGATATTTTTTCCCATTATTCTAAATTAATGGCTATGTTATCATTTTTTACGGCAATAGCCTTTTCGATATGAAGTGGTATTTTATTCCTTATAAGATCATCAAACGTCGGCACTTTGTCACGTACTCTGACCTTAATTTACCTTAAGGTTGCTCAAAGTAGTTTTTTACTGACCATGCACACTTCCACTTTTCATTCGGCGAATTGATAGACTTATCCTAGACCGATCAAAAACGACTTTTGCACCAGTTATCGGGCAAAGATGGAAATTTAGAATTATGTCAATTTCAGCTCGATCGAGCCGGGATTTCCTTGGCAACGATAAACAAAGATCGTTGAAATCAGTTTTTCTAAAATATCTCAAGATTTCGATGAGCTCTAGACAAGCGACTATATGCGTGATAAACTACATACTAAGGCAAAGTAGCTGAGACAGAATTCAAACTTTTTGAGCAGAGCGATTTTGAATAATTCGCATAAAGAATGTTTGTGTCATTTATTCACCGAATGAGAAGTAAAAGTAAACTACTACTTCAAGCCACCTAAGGTACCAGGGGATCTTCGTGACCACTGTTCACTGAAAGCCGCGTAGCGCACTAACCACTCGTCCAACATGTATAAAAGTATACATTTTCTTAAAGCTGAATAAATGCAGATTCTAAATATACAGGAGATTATTTCCTATTTTGTAAATATGTTTTGTTATTGCACATTTTAGAAAATTCGACCGGCCTTGTTCAAAGAGAATTTTGCACCCGGGAATTCAATCGATTTCTAAACGGAAAGTGCCATTGTAATGAGCACACTTTGTTCTAAAATACTGTATCTCCGATTTTTGATACGTTGCCTCGTTTAAAAGTTATTTGATGATTTATGTGTAAATCGCTTAAAAACACATTAATGAACTTTGACAGCAAATATCTCCTCAATAAAAGCGTTTATCGGAAATCGGAGACATAGTTTTTTAGAACAAAGTGTGCTCATTACAATGGTACTTTCCGTTTAGAAATCGATTGAATTTCCGGGTGCAAAATTCTCTTTGAACAAGGCCGGTCGAATTTTCTAAAATGTGCAATAACAAAACATATTTACAAAATAGGAAATAATCTCCAGCATATTTAGAATCTGCATTTATTCAGCTTTAAGAAAATGTATACTTTTTTACATGTTGAACGAGTGGTTAGCGCGCTACGCGGCTTTCAGTGAACAGTGGTCACGAAGATCCCCTGGTACCTTAAAGACCCGAAAATAAAATTTACAAATTCAATGCCTTGTCCCCTTATCCATTCCTAGTATAATATCACAAGCATTTATAGTTCATATTACACCTAAGTAGCCTGTTTTTTAACGTTTGGCCGGGTAACTTTGACGAACAACAACATTCCACAAACAAATGTATCACAGACTCTTCTCAGTTCTAGGCCACAAAAATCTGTATAAATCCTTGTTAAGATAAAAACAATTGTTTAACAATTTATACTGAAAATTACGAAGACATACAGCTTATTTGGTGTTTTGACAGATAATACGCGCGGATATTTTACGAGTTGCGTAGTCTGAGCTCGCAGGGCAAAATGTCCGCAAATATTATCGGTCAAACCATCAAATAAAGGGGTTTATTATTCCACAAAATATTCTTTGTTTCATGATGTTTTTGAGCCATTTTTGCTATGTTTTTCGTGTGCGCTACTGTGTAAGACGCTGGCATATTTTGCGTGTTCTCTTTTATGACGCACGAGTAGAATAATAAAAGATCTCGATTGTTGTTTTGTATATTTGAGAATATGTTTTCTTCCAATCAATGACCTACTCTCCAATTGCAACTTCTGTTGAGAAGTGGGTGTTTGACCTTTTTTTTCTAAAAACACCTTGTATCAAGTTTTGCTATTTTTTATTTATTTTCATAGTCCCACCACAGTCACCAGATTGATTCTGGCAGCGAGATTCGCCAGCAGCAGATTCGACCAGCAGCAGATTGGAAGCAGCAGATTCGGATTGACGTCATTTTGGCGTCACAGAATTCCAAATCTGCTGCTGGCTTGACAGCAGATTCACTAAGCAGGGGTAGGGAAGGGAAGAGCGACAACAAGACAAAAACGCCAGCTCAAACCTTTCGATACTGGAGACTCCAAACACAAACAACAATAACAGTGTGGGGCTAATTTTAAAATGGCTATAACTCGCTTAATTCTCGTCTAAATCGCTTCAAATCTTTACAGGCAATAAAGAAATAATTGAAGAAGATACACAGAACTTTATAGAGGATTTCATTTTCATTTTATTATTTTATTGATTTTATTGACATTATCCACATACATTCTCTTATAACTAGTCATAGTTGACACTACAGCTGCCCCCGTTCTGTAAAAACTGACTGGGAACTATCAATTAATCTGAAAAGTAAACTAGATTACATTTGGTTGTAAATACGTGTTACATTTCTGTTCATCACTGTCAGGTTGTTCAGCTCAATATATTCTAATTCAATCTCTTAAAAAAAACTATCTTATATGAAAATCATTGATTGATTACAAACGAGTACAACAAATTAAATCCTTATATTTTAGCTAAAGAATTACATTATAGGGACCTATTTCAGAAAACAGTGCAAAGGGGTCTGCAAAACCCTTGGCATCGCAGCGTGACTAAACAACATTGTTTGGTCATGCGTAATTAGATTGACTTTCAATTCATGTTCAAGTAGATTTTCTCTTCTATATTTACGATACTCGAGTATGCAAGTATAATTATAGCCAAGAACTAAAGTACAATTGTTGATGTACATCTGCGATGCATTTAATTTTCACTACTAAAAAAAATTCGTGTAATCTTGGGCTTTTTGAAAATAACATACAAGACTGAACACATGTGACGACATTTCAATGTAAGACATAGACCTACGCTCGACGTTTAACAAGCTTGCCGTTCAAAAATGCTACATATTCTGCTAATAGGATAAAGACAAAGGAGGAAAGAACCATAAAATGCACCTTAAGATATACAAATTATCGTGTAGTCCGTGTAACAAAAATGGCGTCAAATTCTTCTTCGTGCCGGAATGTTTCCTTCAGCGCTAGCTCAGTGAGTCCGCGCACATCAGTATTTTGGTCAATCTCGTCCCCAGAGCCTGCGTTACTTTCGACCAGCGGCGAAGAACGTAGGCTCTGGCATAATCCATTTTTGAGACAATTTGATTGGCTATTCCATTTTAGAAACTACGCACGCGCAAGATTCCGGAAATGAAATATATCCAATGAAAATTGAGTTGTCAAAACAACCCGGTGTCCCAACTTCCGTTCAAAACAAAAATTAACATTTTTCAACGGTTTCATTGACATGTTATTTTCAACATGTCGCCTCGATCTGCAATATTAAAATGGCTAAGCACAGAGAAAAATCCAGTTTATCTAATATAAGCTTATATGTATCTCGAAGTGTCTTGAAAAGTTTTCAAACGAAGCTCAAAATTTACACGAAGAGTGATGGTTATTCAAAGAACATATGTCGATCGTAAATCTAATATTCTTTAGGCTAGCAACTGAAAGGCGGTGCCAATCGAGGTGCTTAGTTACGAAGGCGAAAGATTCAAAAGAAATACATTTGAAGGAGAGACAACAATAACCAGAGAAGATGAAGATGATAGATCAGGATAGATTCAAATAATTAACTGATATGTAAATATAAACCCGTAGGAAGAACTGTTCGCGTATCCTTCTGCTGTAAAACCACTGCTTTTAATAAAGACTTCAGATATACTGCGCTTCTTTCACTGTTATATCTTCTTTACCAAGTGCTTTTAAGTGTCATTGTCTGAGAAAACCGGGCAGAGTTGAAAGATGGGGGTCGGCCGATTCCTTTCAAATTGCTATCATTTATTACCTATATGAATAGATTAAGAATGGTCGTATTTAAAGTTTGGTTCAGGCTTTTGCTCGAAAGTTGACCACCCCCCCTTGTTTTGCATCAAAATCGCCCTGAAAGACGCTAAAATTTCGGGTCACTTTGGCGCTCTGTAAAACTCATATTACATGATTTTCTATGATACATTTAGTTTGGTTGTAATATTTAGCCTATGTAGAGCTGGGTTACATGCAATAATGGCAAATTTTCGAAAAACATCTTATTTTCACTTCCAGTTAAAAGTCAGTTGTCGACGGCCTTCGGCGGTCGACTAAATTTAAGCCATTTTATGGAGGTCCGTTCTTAAAAGTGCGGCAGTTTATTTTCTTAATTTAGCCATTTTTAACAAGTTTATTCTTTCCTTTCTTGATTTCCAAAAACTCTTACTCGGATATTTTCAACGACTTCGCGTGAGCAGCCTCCGACTCTTCAAGGTAGTCGGCTCTTTTCCCGTCAAATTTTGTTTGTTTATCATCAATAAGTCGGACTTGGTTCTTCGTATACTGTCTTTTTAACCGCAAGCCACTCTTTAGTGCTTTAAAAGACCTTAAAATCTTACAAGAACATGATAAAAGGTAAATAGCTTCGTTTCACACATACTAATTAAGTCAATAAACACTCAGTCAGTCAATTTCAGCAGATTGTGTGACAGAAGTGTTTGATCGCGATTTTGCCGGGAAAACAAGGGTTTCAACTTTCAAGCTCTCGCTATGTACAACATATTACAATCCAATCAAAAGAAATATAAGTATTAATGCCTAGATGGATTTATTCAGTAAATATACCATTATTAAACATTTGAGAGTTCGTCCGCAAATCATCATTTAGAATTTGTATGTCAACAGCAACACGTACTGAATGAATACTAATTACAACATTGAACATTCATGCAATGACTTTGCAACAATATCGATATTTCTTACAACATTGCCGTGAAATATCTGCTTCATTATCATTAAAATGGAATCAAAATTTTGTATTTGATTTATCACAGAGTAATTCAGGACAATTAATAGTTATTAGTGTTTTAATTTCAAGATTACACAGTCGTACAAATGAACCTTACTGAGTGGTTACCTGAAATAAATAATTGTTACTTTTGAATTGTGTTATGCTGTCAGTATTACAATTATCTCGTGTGTATGAGAAACTCATGTGTTTCACTATGGATATATCGATCATTTGTTCGTTTTCATCTGAAAGTTCACGGTGCAGTTCTGTTAGTAGGATCTGGGCTATACGGGGGCGTGCCGCTGGACAGGGTATCGGTTTTTGACTGGGTATATAATGTTATGTGAGTCTGTCCTAAACAGGGTATGGTAATGTACGATTGTCGTCGGTGATGAATTTTTGTGTACTGTATCAGTAGACCTGCCAGACAGAAGACAGTATTTTGTCCTTTGTCCTAAATAGGGTCATAAAATAGAGGGTGTTGTCCTAGACAGGGTGGATATTTTAGTATATATATTTTGTCCTAAACAGGACCAGGGTTTCAAACCCTCAGCGGCACCCCTATACCCAAACATGGGTCAAGTGAGTTTTTTAATCTACTAGTCATTAGCTTAGTTTTCTAAGAAAAAAGAAATGGGTACTTTTAGGCCAGTTTCGCGTGAGTTAGACATAACGATAATAGTTTTCACGGTTTTCACGTGAAGGCTGCCACCAGTGCAGCCGAAACGTCATTTGAACCATTATTTCATTACGCGTAAAAACTGAAAAAACTATTATCGTTAAAGAACACTTATATATTCCTTTGATTTTCAAATGTACAAAACACTGAACATTACTCTAAAACATCAATTGCTTGTATGTGGTATAAACAATTAACGATTATGATTTTTATTCCTTTCTTTTCTCATTTTCTGTTTTGGTTATCTGGATGGGAGAATGTGGAGGGGAGGGGAGGGGTGGTTTCGACGCCGTAAATTGTTGATTTTGGTACTGTACCTTATTTTTAATTTATGCGCTTCCGTTATTGTCAAGAACAGGCGTTAAACCATCTGTAGTTTATAGCAGTTTCTATAGCCTGGCTTTGACTGTAGTGCACCTCTCAAACTCCTCATGCACGTCTCCCGCCTGCTCCCTACCCCATCTCCCTCCTCCTCCCCCCTCCCCCATCCCGCTTCCCCTTCCTCCTTCCTCCGTTCCCCCTCCTCCTTTCCCCATCCCCCCTCTAGGGAGCAATGGTGGCCGAGTGGTGAGAGCATTCGCCTCTCATGAAACGTTCAATTCACGAATCGGGCACTTCATGTGAGTCGAGTTTGTCAGGTCGTTCTCTCCCTTGTTTCGAGGGTTTTTCTTCTGGTACTCCGGTTTTCCTCCCTCATTAAAAACGAACCAGTGAGATGAGCGTTGGGTGTGTATAGTACATAATAGAGAATGTAGTAAGAAATGAGTGTTGAGAGTCGTGTCCCAAATTAGCAGTAATGCTATATCGATCGACACGTTGAATTAAAAAAAGTAATTTTATTCCAAACACCCTCCTCCCCCTTCCCCGCCCACCGTTCCTCCTTCCCCTCCCCCTCCCCTTTCCTCCTCCCCAACGCACGCTCCAATAGCGCCAGAGATACCACAGGGCCCCCTAATTAATCAATAATTTCACAAAAATGCTAATAAAAGAATAAAAGTAATTATATCGCTTTTTGTTTTTCTTTGTCACGCGCGCGCGTGGTACACCGCGATACACCGCGCGCGCGCGCGTGATAAAGAAAAATGATGAATGAAACTTGCCTTGTTATGACTTAAAAACAAAAAAATAAATGCTTTATTCGTGTTTTCTTTGTAGAATAGTTGCAATTGGAATGGTTGTAGAGGAGATATCCAGCGGAGACGTCGGAAGATCTAGTTAAATATATATTTGCTTTATTTACCGTGATTAAAATTATATTTTGAACATTTCACAACTGCAGTGTATTCAGTTTGAATAATAAATGAGTTAGAGACTTCTAGTTCGTGCTTTACCGGCAAATAGACGCACTTGCTGGCTGTATTCTTCATACTGCACACGGCTACGCCTCGAGCAGTATTTAAATTCTCGTTCATTCTACAGCCAGCGCGTGCGTCTATTTGCCGGTAAAGCACTCACATCAGTCTCTAACCCTTAAACAAAAAACAATATAATGTAATATAATTTGTAATTTTAGCTGGAAACGTTCATTATGCCGAGTTTTAATCAAACAAAGCTTTTTCTCTATAATTACTTTTATTCTTTTACTAGCATTTTTGTGAAATTATTGATGAATTAGGGGGCCCTGTGGAGATACCCTTCTTTTCCTGCGGGTAACTGCGGCTTGCATAACCAGTTGTGACGTAAGCGTTTCTGAAAAGCTCCGTTTTTGCACCAAATATAGATCCAGGCGCAGATCCAGACCGGTTTACGCCGTTTTCCGGAGAACGGTCAATTTTTTCAAAGTAAGAGTAATATATATATATAGCTCTCTTGAATGTTTAATTTATTCATAAAAAGGTACAAAAACTGCCGATTCGGGAAACGGTCACATCTTTTCCTGGATCTGAGACCTGCATGCAGCGTTTTCAAACGTCTCCACTTTTGAAAGCGTTTTCGAAAACCTCCGTTTTCATCTATGTTTTCATTTGATTGTTTGTCAGTGGAATGCGCTATATAAGAACCGACATATTATTATTATTAGTGGACGATCGCTAAAAACGGATAAAAAAGTATGCGTTTTCAAACGAAAACGGATTAGTGTGGACGGGGCCGGCTCAGTGCGTGGACTGACGCAATATGAGACTGGACATCGACTGGACAGTAGAGAGATTGGCTGGTGAGAGTTCACTATTATAGTCCAGTTATGTCTGTAACTGAACACACTAGTTTGTTGATTTGTTGTATCAAATCATTTTTAACTCACTGGATTACAAGATATTACAATACTATTGTATCAGCAATCCAATGCTACTTTAACGGTGAATACAGCCAAATTTAAATTAGTGATGCGTGGCCATGTTCAATGAAGTAATTAGTATTCATTTAGTGTCGCTGTTGACATACAGATTCTAAATGATGATTTGCGGACGAACTCTCAAATGTTTAATAATGGTATATTTACTGAATAAATCCATCTAGGCATTAATACATATATTTCTTTTGATTGGATTGTAATATGTTGTACATAGCGAGAGCTTGAAACCCTTGTTTTCCCGGCAAAATCGCGATCAAACGCTTCTGTCACACTATCTGCTGAAATTGACTGACTGAGTGTTTATTGACTTAATTAGTATGTGTGAAACGAAGCTATTTACCTTTTATCATGTTCTTGTAAGATTTTAAGGTCTTTTAAAGCACTAAAGAGTGGCTTGCGGTTAAAAAGACAGTATACGAAGAACCAAGTCCGACTTATTGATGATAAACAAACAAAATTTGACGGGAAAAGAGCCGACTACCTTGAAGAGTCGGAGGCTGCTCACGCGAAGTCGTTGAAAATATCCGAGTAAGAGTTTTTGGAAATCAAGAAAGGAAAGAATAAACTTGTTAAAAATGGCTAAATTAAGAAAATAAACTGCCGCACTTTTAAGAACGGACCTCCATAAAATGGCTTAAATTTAGTCGACCGCCGAAGGCCGTCGACAACTGACTTTTAACTGGAAGTGAAAATAAGATGTTTTTCGAAAATTTGCCATTATTGCATGTAACCCAGCTCTACATAGGCTAAATATTACAACCAAACTAAATGTATCATAGAAAATCATGTAATATGAGTTTTACAGAGCGCCAAAGTGACCCGAAATTTTAGCGTCTTTCAGGGCGATTTTGATGCAAAACAAGGGGGGGTGGTCAACTTTCGAGCAAAAGCCTGAACCAAACTTTAAATACGACCATTCTTAATCTATTCCTATAGGTAATAAATGATAGCAATTTGAAAGGAATCGGCCGACCCCCATCTTTCAACTCTGCCCGGTTTTCTCAGACAATGACACTTAAAGCGTACTCTATTCCCTAATGAAACCTTTCGAAGGATTCCACTGAAACTGAATCGACAATTTGAATCGACAACAAACTGCCCAGCTAACATGCGCATGCGCTCTAAAACCGGAAGAACAAGAAATCCTGTTCCAAAAAAATGGATTATGCCAGAGCCTACGTTCTCGTCGCTGGCCGAAAGTAACGCAGGCTCTGGGGACGAGATTGAATCGACAACAACTGCCCAGCTAACTTGCGCATGCGCTCTAAAACCGGAAGAACAAGAAATCCTGTTCCCAAAAAATGGATTATGCCAGAGCCTACGTTCTCGTCGCTGGCCGAAAGTAACGCAGGCTCTGGGGACGAGATTGTATTTTGGTATTCAGCTCATGAGTAGTAGTTTTCAGTGTTTACATTGTGGATCTGAAGACGTATCATTATTTTTTCGGTGATATATCGGTACTGTTATAAAACACAGTGACTGCGTTTATTTCAGCCAGGCTACGTATACGCATGCTATTGAAACTCCCGCTCCTTCGTTTGTCAGCCTTGATCCTTCAAAAGCCTTGCTCAGTTGGTTGGCAACCCGTCCGTCTTTCCTCGTCAACTACAGCAAGAGAGCCAATCACCGTGCAGCATGTCCATTTTTTCCCGTGGGAACATTTCTGAATTTGTCATCTAAAACAAGAGAGCCAATCATCATGCAGCATGTGAGCCTGCGTTTATTTCAGCCAGTCACAATCCCAGCGGTCCTTAGCGGTCGTAAAGTTGAAAAATCGAGATTTGCCCTACATATACTATATATATTTACATATTACGCGGGGACTACAATATATGCCTCCTCGGGTTTCGGCCTCTGGGCCGAAATCCTGCGGGGGCAATAATGTACTGATACACAGCTTGGGCTACCTGTGGTCTGGCTTGTCCAAGTGGGTGGCGCTAAAAGTGGAAAAAGACGTTCCAACACTGACGGCGCATGCGCAGATTTTTAATTTATATTTTTTAATTTTTTTCATGTGCAAATCATTTAAAAACACTTTTTTTAATAGTTCTCAGAACCTCCGTTATTGATATATCGTGGTCGTCACGGGAAGAAAAATGAAGCGTCGATCATGCGAGCGTAGGATCTAATAAAGAGCCGTCTCCTTTGAAAGTTAAATTTTGCGACTACTTAACTTCCACGTACGAAATCCTATTTTCATTCTAGCTCATTTGAAGACTCTGTGAAAGGGTTTATTTAGAAATAGCCGTACTTTGATATGAATGCGAGTGGGAATCGCCTGGTCCTCACTAGCGACATAAGCACAAGCACAAGCACAAGCAACATACGCAGACTTAGTAATGCATTGCTCATTAACGGTGCTTGTCTTTTGTCACACCTATTGCATAAATGGTGTCCTGAGGCCTAGTTCAAACGCCGTACTTTCCAAGAGCCGTTCTTAATTACTTCAAAAGAAGCCGTCTCATTATCTATTGTTTTAAATGAGAACGGCTCATGATTAGCACGACATCTGAACTAGGCCTGAGTCTGTTTATGTTGTTTATGCTTATCGGCTTATGCCCAGTCCAGACGTCGTGCTAATCATGAGCCGTTCTCATTTCAAACAATAGATAATGAGACGGCTTCTTTTGAAATAACTAGACGCTCATTGAGCGTTTACTCGGCGTGTGGGATGATCAGCTGGAATTCTAATTTTGTCTAAACCGGCCATTTCCAGCGGACTTTCTCGCTACATAATTTTATAAATACATAGTAAAATGTAGTCTCCTTCGCACCTGTTATTAGACAAAAAGTGTAATAAGTATAGCTAATTTCCAAATTGGACAGGCATCAGTGTAGTCCTGTTACTTGTTAATTATAGATGATATAAATGATACAATTATAACACTTATAACGCTAATGGCCGGGTGCGAAGGAGAATAAGTAAAATGCTGATCACTCATTTTTTTTCAGTATTTATTTTGCTTGAGAGACTGTTCACTGGGGCTGCTACTAACTACAATTATACATGTACACTGACTGACGATAAATACACTCCCTAAAGTGCCATTTCCTGGGGTTTTGACTCAGTCAGTTGGACAGTAGACAAATTTTACCGTTTTCCGGAAAACGTTGTAAACCGATCTGGATCCGCTCCTGACGCATAATGGCAAACTCCGTATATGCGTAAGGGACGCTACGCCCCTGATAAGTTACCAGAATAATAATTGTATATAATTTGTTAATTAAATAACGGTTTGTTGTTGCATTACCAGTGATTTTGTAATGGAAATTAGATACCACCCTCCCTCTCTTGTCATGTATTTTCAGGTTTATTGGAATCACTCTAGTAGTAGTAGTAGTAGTAGTAGTAGTAGTAGTAGTAGTAGTAGTAGTAGTAGTAGTAGTAGTAGTAGTAGTAGTAGTAGTAGTAGTAGTAGTAGTAGTAGTAGTAGTAGTAGTAGTAGTAGTAGTAGTAGTAGTAGTAGTAGTATAGTAGTAGTAGTAGTAGTAGTAGTAGTAGTAGTAGTAGTAGTAGTAGTAGTAGTAGTAGTAGTAGTAGCAGTAGCAGTAGTAGTAGGAGTAGTAGCAGTAGTAGTAGTAGTAGTAGTAGTAGTAGTAGTAGTAGTAGTAGTAGCAGTAGCAGTAGTAGTAGGAGTAGTAGCAGTAGTAGTAGTAGTAGTAGTAGTAGTAGTAGTAGTAGTAGTAGTAGTAGTAGTAGTAGTAGTAGTAGTAGTAGTAGTAGTAGTAGTAGTAGTAGTAGTAGTAGTAGTAGTAGTAGTAGTAGTAGTAGTAGTAGTAGTAGTAGTAGTAGTAGTAGTAGTAGTAGTAGTAGTAGTAGTAGTAGTAGTAGTAGTAGTAGTAGTAGTAGTAGCAGTAGCAGTAGCAGTAGTAGTAGTAGTAGTAGTAGTAGTAGTAGTAGTAGTAGTAGTAGTAGTAGTAGTAGTAGTAGTAGTAGTAGCAGTAGTAGTGGTATAGCAGTAGTAGTAGTAGTAGCAGTAGTAGTAGTAGTAGTAGTAGTAGTAGTAGTAGTAGTAGTAGTAGTAGTAGTAGTAGTAGTAGTAGTAGTAGCAGTAGTGTGGTTTTCATATATAAACACGTGAAATACACTTTAGCGTATTTAGCACTACTTCACTCTAATTATTTTGTTTTCTATTGTGTTTATCTGACTATTACACTCTAATTAGTACACTTTGTTTCACGGTTTAATGAAAACCACTCTAGCATTAGAACCCGGGATTAGAGTACAAACACTAAAACCGTACAACGTTTTGTACTAAATAATACTAATTAAACAAGAGAAAACAAGAGAAATATCACTATTTAGTACTGACTAAATAGTACTATATATGTTGCACGGTTCAGTTAGGCTAACGTTTGTCTAATATTAGTATTAACAGTAGAAAACTATATAATTCGGAACTGAAACAAACTAATTCAACTCGTGAGCAAAAAATAGTGTAGAAAAGTCCCTTATTATATGTACTTGGTCTTGCCAGGCTTATATAACAACATCTTGTCACCTTAACTATCATACACTGGATACTGTTGACGCGTTATTGTGACGTGGGTTGTTGTTCTTTTCCTCAGTGTTTTCGCGTGTTTTCCTTTAGTCCTGAATTGGTTCGTCATCGACCAGGTAAACATCACAGATCATTCTTTGTCGGGAAAGTCTTGAGTGCTGTTTGAGGCAGCAAAGAAAGATTAGTTGAAACAAGCCGCTCTATAATTGTGGTCATAGGAAATTCAACTCTGCGTGGCACAGGTAGACCGCCGAGTAATAATCGGCATATTGTAGCATCCGTCGCCGAATCTACACGAGCAAATTTTCCTTCTCGACAAGTTTTCCTTGACAAGGAAGACTTGATCGTGTAGACGACAAAAACATCGCCAATTTTTCCTTGGCAAGGAAAACTTGTTCGTGTAGACGACAAAAACATCGCCAATTTTTCCTTGTCAAGGAAAACTTGTTCGTGTAGATGACAAAAACATCGCCAATTTTTCCTTGTCAAGGAAAACTTGTTCGTGTAGATGCGGCTTAAATCACTACATGGCTCTACTATCATACTCTATGACACGTCACACATATAGTTCCTTATTTAGAGTCGTTTTCGTATGAGTGGGAAGTAGTTACGGTACGGTTCGAGGGTTCGTGCGGTGACCGTGCCGTATCCAAGCATTCTGATTGGTTGAGCGATGATTTTGCGCGCTGTGATTGGTTGAATAGATGTCTTCGATTTCGTACCACGACCGTAACTCCGTGCCGTAGGTTTCCCACTCATACGAAAACGACTCCATTGCGCGCGCTCTACCACAGGAAACCCATCATACGAAAACGACTCCATTGCGCGCGCTCTACCACAGGAAACCCATCATACGAAAACGACTCCATTGCGCGCGCTCTACCATAGGAAACCCATCATACGAGTTTCAGTTTCTGCTTACCTCATCTTCTGATGGTGAAGCTAAAGCATAATGGTGTTTTTGGTACTTTGCGTTTCTTCTTCTTACGGCCAGGGCACCTCTAATTCCGTAGCTCAATTCCACGGCAGTCGAAACCAAGAAAATCAGCAACAAGCAGGCAGACATTTGAAACTTCATAATTCTGATCTTGACTGAGCTGATTCGCTGAGCTGTTGTTGGGAGAATTACTTCTCGGAGAACTGAAATTTGTGGACGATTTGCATGGCTTATATATCCTTGATCTCAATGAAACTTTCATTGAATGACGTCTTCAATAAGAGGACAACAGTCGAAAGCCTCAAGAGATCTACTTGTTGAAGCTGTGCGCGCTTGGTTGTCGAACTCCTGCTACACTTTATAAGAAGACAACATGCAGTCAATTTAAACACCATTTGGTACCTTAGATGCAAACTCTTGATCGTCAGAGTGAAGCGTGTTTTGTGGAAGCTGGACCCTGCCGTTTGCTCTGAGAGTATTTATTCCGACATCTCAATTTTTCTCAATTGGACAATGCCGAGCGCACGCCATAAGATCGTTATGCATATGATGAGCACTTGTTCTACGCATTAAGCCGCATCTACACGAGCAAATTTTCCTTGACAAGTTTTCCTTGACAAGGAAGACTTGCTCGTGTAGACGACAAAAACATCGCCAATTTTTCCTTGTCAAGGAAAACTTGCTCGTGTAGATGACAAAAACATCGCCAATTTTTCTTTGTCAAAGAAAACTTGCTCGTGTAGATACGGCTTTAGTCGGCTAATCTTCAAGTGAACGACTACGAAGCACACATGAATCGTAACGTTTATAGTACGTATAGGACTACGAGCGCGATTCAACTAGAACACCAAACACCGCTACGTTTAATCAGTCCCAATTACGCAAGACATCATTAACCGGAATACACCTATTTCAAAAAAGGTTGTCGAGGATATCAGTCTATAGGCGATAGGTTATACGTCGTTCCAAGACCGAACTGCATTATGATAACTGCTTGAATAGCTAAATAGTTATGAAAGGCTGTATGATATCGTACCTATTTCCATTTCAACAGACCAAGACAAATTTTGCATCGAATTTTATGAAATATTTCTGGCATACATGCTATTCAAGCTGTTACCATAATGCAGTTCGGTCTTGCAACGACGTATAACCAATTACCTATGTGACTGATATCCTCGACAACCTTTTTTGAAATAGGTGTATACGTCATGGTCTTACGACGGATGGTCGAGTCATATCTGTATGCTCGGCCTTACTTTGTGATTTGTTTTATAGAATGCATGCAACGTACTGAACCAGTATATGTAATTTTGGTGTGTTTCTCTTTTCTTTCTTGTTTTCTTTCTTTCTTGTTTTCTTTCTTTCTTTTTTTATGTGTTGCACGTCAGTTACTGCATGATGATTCTAAAAAGCGTTAATTCTTTCGTCGTCATTGCTAAACTTTAGAACTAACCCCTCCACGGAATATGCGTCAGTAAGAATAGAACCTATTTTAT
Source organism: Actinostola sp. cb2023 (assembly GCA_033675265.1). NCBI lineage: Eukaryota > Metazoa > Cnidaria > Anthozoa > Actiniaria > Actinostolidae > Actinostola > Actinostola sp. cb2023. Next base: position 52,370 of record JAUJYZ010000299.1, read on the forward strand.
TTTGCGTCGTTTTCAGAAGTGCCACTATAAGAGCTTGATATGGTGACGAGGTATCCTAAAGTTGCTACTCGTGAGGAATCTCCATCTGCTGAATTCGGCACCTTTTCAATACTGATACTCTCTGCTTGATACTGCACATGGGAGACAGTGTTTGCCCGTCATATGAAGGCAAATGATGAAATTCAAGGACTTTCAACAACTTAATTGCATCCGTTTCAATAGAATACTCTCTGCTTGATAGCACACGGAGGGCAGTATTTGCCAGTCATATGAAGGCAAATGATGAGATTCGAATTCAAGGACTTTTAACAGCAAGTTGATTGAAACCAAATAATTGCCATTGTAATACTAGAGGGCCATAATATTAAGGGTGTGTATCCAGCTATTTTAAAGGGCCGTGCAAATGCTACCAACATTGTTGGGTCCAACATGTTAGGATCGTCTGCACGCCCTGTTGGGAGTTGTTGCAAACTAATGGTTCAACCCGCAAGTCACAACATTTCTTCTTTTTTTTATACCAATTTTAAACAAATAATTACATTATCAAACATGATCACAAATTAACTAGACGCTCTACTAGCGTGAAGTCGGGCTTCTAACTGATATAGCCTATATTTGAACTAAACTATCGCAGTGCGATAAAAACAGTGTTTGGTCGCTCGTTGCGTGACTCGATAGAACATGCTTTCTTTGTAAAAACCATTTCAGAAACTCAGCGAATCATAAATGACAATTACAATAGTTTATTTGGTACCATAGATATATCCATACAAATACAAATACAAATGTAAATAAACTAGACATCGCAGCGTGACCGCTAGTAAATAATGTGAGCGGAAGACCACGGACCGTCTGAAAATCAGGCTACGAGTACGAATCGAACTGATCACAAATAATATATCCTGTTTGTCTGGGTATTCAAATGATTTCCTTGCAACTGAACGATTTCAAAAACTCAGCAAAACCTTGAACGGTATAAACATAAAGATCTATCGGTGTTATAAGCTTACCACAACACAAATTACAGCGGTACAAAGTATAGAAGACATTTGACTTCGTTTAGATTTCAATCTTGTGTTAGTTGTACGATTAAAGTGATTTAAAAATCGGCCTTAGTCATCGCATACGTGTATATTGAATCCCAGGGGGGGTACTCAGGGGTATCAGTGACGGGGAGGTGCGAATGAGGCCAAACTTTTTAACCCCAAAAAAGTCCATTACGCAAAAACAAGACCCAAAAAAAGTCCAACGGTCCAAAATCGTAACCCCAAAAAATCGTAACCCCAATTTTTCTCCGCATAAAATCGAGAACGGTAGGATATCATTTTTATCAAACCCCAAAAAAGTGCTTGCCAAAAATCTTTATATTAAAAAAAGTCCACCAGAAAATTGATAACCCCAAAAAAAGTCCCAAGCCGCGAATTTCAAACCCCAAAAAGGTCTTCGCACCTCCCCGTCACTGATACCCCTGAGACCCCCCCCCCCCCCCCCCCCCTGGGTATTGAATACGTGCAAGCACTTCGTTCAATGACTCGGCACTTTTCGTATATCTGAGCCTTCAGTCGATTCTCAGCGGCCGGCACAGGGCACATGCGCATTAGAAGCCACTTTTGCGTTTGAGGTCAAAGAACGATGAAGATTAGAGTCGGGTCTTCCACAGGAAGCCCGACTAAAATAAATTCCAACATTTCGTTTGTTTTGTGAAATCGCCGCAAAAAACGCTTAAAATCGCATGGAATCAAGACAATTAAGGCAGTAAGTACAATTGTTATCTAACATTTCAAGCTTTATTGACAATATTTTGCTAAATAGTTTTTCGGTATGTCGAATACATTCTTCATATCACTTTCTCTTCACAAGTACACAGCCTGGGTTACCTGTGGTGACTCCAACAACACTTGACATATCAATAGACGTCATTTCCGGTCTCGTGAAGCAATTTTCACCACTGAGCTGAATGGGCAACTTGCATGATGACGTTGTTTCACGGCAAGGTCTGATTTAATTGAAAAATACTAGCTTTTCCAATCAACACCGCGTCCTCTACTGCGTCTGTTGTTGTGCACATGTAGTGTGTCAGTTGTGTATTCATATTTTCCGTATGTCTCCTTTTCTCTCTACAGTTTAAGAGGATATTTATTTCAACATTGCGTAATATCCGCCAAAAGCGCCAAAAACAAGCCCTTTTGAACAGTTTGACTTTCGATTTTCGCTTTGGATTAACACTTTAATTTCATTTTAACCAAGCACAAACTATTAAAAACAAAATAAAATGTCTGCCTAAAGCTGTTTTAGCGTTGTACAAAGCCATTTTCCTGCTTTTTGTTTCAAATTTGAGCTAATTCAGGGGAAAACATCAACAATAATAGTAAAATATACCGAGATCTAGCCCATGTGGACAATTTTCAAATCAAATTTTCACTTTGGATTAACACTCTAATTTCACTTTTACCGGTCAAAAACCATCACAAATAACTTGAACTCTTTGCTAAAGCAGTTTTAGCCTTGTACAAAACGTATTTTCCAGCCTATAGGTTTTTGGCGCTCAATATACGCGCGTTCGTAAAAAATCTTCTCTTAATGCAAATTTATAACTTGTCTTCATTTTTGTCTGACCTCACAATGCCTTAAACACTTACTAGGTTATGTAGCCTGCGTATTGCCTGCGTAGTGTGCATGAAAACAAACACATCCAACAATGTTGGGCTACCTGTGCTTTGACGATCACAAAACAACTGAAATTCATCTGTTGGCTTGTTTGTTTGTTTATTCATTTATGTATTATGATTAGTAGTAGTACTAGTAGTAGTACGGGCGAGTGCAATTTGAGCTCTTTGAAAAAAACACACGAGTGCAAATTATTCCAAATTGAACGAGAAATCGTATGATTTTACCCGCAATTAATAATATTCATGAAAAAAATGGTAATTTGCACTGCAAAAAAAGTAATTTGCACTGCAGTGCAAATTACTTTTCAACTGCACTGCTCTAAGCCAATCAGAATCGAGTATTTTTTTCATGTATATTATTATTATTATTATTATTATTATTATTATTATTATTATTATTATTATTATTATTATTATTATTATTATTATTATAGATAGTGTTACAAAGTTGTCCCCAATTAGTTTACTGTCATGTAACTAACTAAATATCATAGACACATTAATAGAGTTATATTGTATTTTTTACAATAACATAGCGTAATCCTCGCAATCTGATTGGCTCTCAGCCATTGTCAATAAGAGTATGGAGCCAGCGCGCGCTTAATTAAAACAGTTTTTCTTCCAAAATTAATTAACTTTTTGAACTGTTTTTCATGTTATTTTGACTTTGTTATTGTATAAAAAACAAATTGCAGATGGTCACTGCGCTCGTCATTCCACTTGAGTTTTGAACATTTTATGACGTGTGTGTCAATAAGAGTACAGACAACTCAAAACCATCTGCAATTTGTTAAATATTATATTCAATGTAAATCGGCCCTTGTGTGACCATGTCAAGTTTTAGTAGTTATTTCGTTTATAGTTAGAAGCGCGTGCCAAACATAGATTACGTGAGTTCCTGTCAGTAGACGTAACACTAGGCGTGACACGAACGTGCTACACGCGATGTGGATAAGATAATCCTGTTATCACAAAGATGGCATAAATGCGTGTCAAGAACCTTCGTTCTTACGCATTTTTCCCTTACGTGATTCCGTACTACGTTAATTGCTAAGCCAGGGCGTATAATTGCGTGTTTCCGTTGTTTACCAAGTTATTTAGCATTCTTTAGCGTACATAGCTTTTCCAAAGCATATTTAAGAAGTGAGCTTTCATAGAAATCAGTCCAGTTTGAAGCGAGACAAGATCAAGTCAAGTGAAGGCAGTAATCAACGAAATCATTACGGACTAGACTAGTCCCCCTCAAGTGTTAATTGCGTATTACTTTCGCCCTTAGTTTACCCTTATTATTTATACCATTGGTTTACCCTGAGTTATTTTTTGTCAATAAAGCAGTTGTTAAATTACTTTATTTCACTCGTCTTACAATCGTAAAAAGATCACTTGGTCACATTTAAAGCGTCGCGAGCAGGATTGTAACAATGTGAGTTAAGTAGTGTAATACAAGCCGAGTTGTTGAGGGCGAAAGTAAAAAAAGATGTCTCTGTCTGCTGATGATGCAAAGACCCTACAAGAGAAGGTCGAACTGTTGCTGAAAGAACAGGAGGTAGCAGAAGGCCCTTGAAGACCTACAGAATCCATCCATTTCAAGTGGAGTCAAGCGTCAGTTTGTTGTCGTTCCACGAGAAAGAAAGATAAAAACATTCTCTGGAAGACCGAAGGATGGCTCTAGTGAACAGACGATTGAGGAATTCATTGAGGAAGTCAAGACAATAATCGGAGCAAGGGACATGAGCAAGGCTGAGCAGCTTGACTTCATCACCTCACATCTAGAAGGAGCTGCGAAAGAAGAGTTGAAAGTCTACCCAGAGGAGGATAGGAGAGATCCCAAGAAAGTGTTCGAAATCCTTGGCGATGCTTTCGGCATAAAAAAACGCTCGAAGCCGCAACTCTTGAAGGCATTTTACGATCGAAGACAGAAGGACGGAGAGAGTCTAAGAGAATTTTCACACGCTTTAAGTGAACTGTGGACTCGTGTTGTGAAAAAGGACACGAAGTGTTCGGCGGACTCGGACACCATGCTACGTGATCAATTTGCGGACAACGTGCGTGACGCTTTACTGCGGAAGGAACTTAAACGCAGTATAAGAGTGCGACCTGATATTTCTTTTCTGGACATTCGAGAAGAAGCTGATAAGCTGGTCTGAGGAAGAAGAAAAGTCGCCTCACGCAACCCAGCGTTTCAGAAATACCACAAGTACTTCGGAGGTCAAGGCTGAAAGTTGTATACTTCAAGGGAAAGACCCGCAGGATTCAACATTGCGTGACCTTGCCAAAATGTTGCAACAACAGCAGGAGGCTATAAAAGAGTTAACTGCTGCTGTGGCTCGACTGAAGTCGTCACCTGAGAGAAAACCGCAGGGACAACTGTGTTACAAATGTCGGAAACCTGGACATTTTGCCCAAATTGCACGCAGAAAGAGCCGGATACGCAAGGTGATGGTCGTAAAGATACAAAGAAATATGCGAGTGCTAGTGAGTTCAAGCAACTAATCAGGAACCCAAGCCACCGTCAAACTAGCACCCCCTGTCGCTATGAGTCAAGCGTCAGGAGGGGGCAGTTCTGGCTCATCGAGTGTTACTTCTCCCAAAGACATCTACGAGAGAGCTGTAGAAAATGTCCTGTCGTAGTCGTTGAGATGGGTGGAGTGCAAGTCAATTGTCTACTAGATTCGGGTTCTGAAGTGTCAACCATTACGGAGAGTTTCTAAAAAAACATTTTCAAGGAAAAGATCTTCTGTGCAACCAGCGGCTGGCTAACGCTTACTGCTGCTAACGGGTTGGACATACCCTATGTGGGTTACTTTGAACTCGATGTGTGTGCTCTAGGCATTAATGTTGCCCAAAGGGGTATACTCGTCGTAAAGGATCCTGAAGGCAAAGACGCAAGACAAAGGAAACAAGTTGTGCCAGGGCTTGTTGGCATGAATATCATATCTAAACCAAAGGACAATGATTACGGACACTGATTATAAGGACAATCTAAGTGAGGAGTGGAAAGGTGTTCTACAACTGGATATTTGTGAATCATCTACGTCAGTAATAGGATTCGCCAAAGTTGCAGGTAAAAATAAAGTCAGGATTCCTGCTGAATCAGTTTCAGTCATTCAAGCAACAGGCTTGAATGGCGGGAAAATGGATTACACCGCCTTAGTGGAACCTGTAAGCTGGTCATTACCAGGAGACATTGTTGTTGTCAATACTGTAACGACAGTAATTGGAGGACGCATGTACATCAGAGTGGCAAATCTTGGAAGGGAGGATGTGTTCCTAAACCCTCGGACAAGGATTGGAGTCGTCCACTCAGTTGAGCATTGTGTAGTCCCCAGTGATAAAGTTGACTTCAAAAGGGTGTCGGTTAACGAGGAAATGGTCTGCTTAAAGGAATTGGAGTCTGATGAGAAGACTGATGTGTCTTCGGACTTTGCATGTCCTGTTGATCTATCAAACATTGACTGTACTAACGAGCAGCGACTAAAACTTTATGACCTGCTACGTAAGCACGCTGATTTGTTTGCAAAGGAGGATGAGGATCTTGGATATACTGAAACAGTAAAACACAAGATACGAACGGTGGATGATGAACCAGTATGTCAACCATATCGTAGGATTCCGCCCAATCAGTACCAGGAAGTGAGAGAACACATAAAGAAGTTGCTGGACCGGAACATCATAAGGGAAAGTTATAGCCCTTTTGCGTCACCTATCGTATTAGTACGAAAGAAAAATGGTTCACTCAGACTCTGTGTGGATGGATTACAGAAAACTTAACAAAAAAAAAAACTGTTAAGGACGCATTTCCGTTGCCGCGTATTGAAGAGAGTATTACGTCGATAACTGACGCTAAGTGATTTCTCAACTTTAGACTTGGCTAGTGGCTTTAATCAAGTTGCCATGGATACGAGGACAGGCCAAAAACTGCTTTCTCTTTTTGGATTATTTGAATACAACCGCATGCCGTTTTGTCTAAAAAATGCTCCATCGACGTTTTCCCGATTAATGCAACGTTGTCTTAGTGACATGGTCTATGTGTTGCTTCTTGTGGATAGGCTAAGCAACTGGAGGCTGGAGTGCTGTGAGAGTCGTACAAGATCCAAACCATGGACAACTCAGACAGCTTGTTGTACCCACTGTGTTGAGAGGACAACGTCATGCAGAGTTTACATGATCAGATGGGACACCAAGGAGTTGTATTATTTATTTATTCATTTTTACTCCTTACTAGATAGATATAGTTAGGCATTAATTAATCAATTAATTAATGCCTAACTATATCTATCTATCTATTAATTAATTAATCAGGAATTAATTCTTGCATTTATGTAACTAACCTGCAGAACAAATAAACTATGTATTGTATGCATGTATGTATGCAATATACATGTATGTTATGACCTACCTGAATGGAAAAAAACCTACGCCCTGGCTTAGCAATAACGTAGTACGGAATCACGTAAGGGAAAAATGCGTTTAAGAAACGAAGGTTCTTGACACGCATTTATGCCATCTTTGTGATAACAGGATTATCTTATCCACATCGCGTGTAGCACGTTCGTGTCACGCCTAGTGTTACGTCTACTGACAGGAACTCACGTAATCTATGTTTGGCACGCGCTTCTAACTATAAACGAAATAACTACTAAAACTTGACATGGTCACACTGTTTTCTCGAAACACCAAACACAGGAAGCCCAATGTAATGTTTTGTGACGTCACAGACGTCACTACTTCAACAGATCAAAAACAAACCGATTGGCATTGTTTTTCGTGAAAGTTGCCTTAATTCACTTTGAATTTGTAATACAGTAATACTAGTTTTATCATATCACATACTGTATTATGTATCGTCTACGTATATACCTATTTCAAAAAAGGATGTTGAAGACATCAGTCCATAGGCAATAGGTTTATAGTTCGTTCCAAGACCGAACTGCATTATGGTAACAGCACGATTTTCATAAGTGCGTTTAGCGTGTAATTCACGGCATAAAGTCAACATTACCCATAATTCATTACGGTCTAAGTCCCCCCGACGCTATCATTGTCTTCTTTGTTGTTGCTGGTCGGGAGCCCATATTATGGGTTCCTGGTTGGTGTTATAGTTATTTTATGACAATATAAGCCAAAGATTTTTGAAGCATAATTTTATTCACTAAAAAACATCAATTATAAAAATATACTTTTCTTTAAAGCTGTGTAGCATTCTAATAACAATGTGAGAGCCCGGGACTAATACTACAAGCCGAGTAGGAAACATCGAAGGAAAATAGCAAACTTTCATACAGCAAACACTTTGTAGAGGTAAGTAAGCATGCTTTCCAGTTCGTGCTTCAGAGACTTGTTGTCTTCAGTAGCCAACCATTTCGTCTCCATCACTGGCTTGCATTTGACAGGGTCTCACTGGCCTGTCGACTTTATCGCTTGCAGCGGCATCGTACATCATCTTTCTGGTCAATCTTTCAGGCTATGTCGGTTAGAAAGCAATCAAAGAAGAAAAATAAACGGCAGAGAAACTATACATTTTCGCTCATACCCAACTCTCGTCTTCCTGGTCAGGTGTTCGTGCAGCTGCACAAAAGTCCTGGCTATTGTTCTATTGTCGTTCAATGTATTGTTTTTGCATAAAAAACAATAGCCAGGACAATTTGTGCAGCTACACGAAGACCTTGCCGTCTTCCAGGCGCTATCCGTTTCTTGAGACGTAAGCCCCGGGACACGAGTCAGCGGCAATGATATACTGAATTAATTACCTGATCATCCGAAGAAAGAAAGTGCTTTCTACCGTGCTTCGCCGACCTCCTTCTTACGGACAAGGCACCCCTGAATCCTAAGGTCAGCTCAATAGTAGTAGACACCAAGACTATGAATAACAAGCAAGCTGATAACTTCATGTTGATTTGAGTTTTGTCGAGTCACGTTATGCAGTTCAGTATTCAGGTACGTGGTTGTAGCTTTATTGTTTGATGATGTTCTACATTGTATATATACTCTGGATTGTCATTTAAATGACGCCTAGCAATAAAAGCAATCTTGAACTCATAGGGCAACACGGCGGGTGTAAACTCAACATCAATGAGGTTCAGGAGGATCTTGGATCTTGGACCAATACTCCAGTTTCGAGTTGTTAAGCGATGACCGCTGTCCTTGACAAAAGACGCATTTGCTCAGGCTTAGCCTCAATTCAGTGTAAATTATTCACAAATACCAACGAGAACGAGAAAAAGTGTTGACGTTCAACAATAGACCATTTTTTAATTGCACGGGTTATTCTCTGGATTGAGGCTAAGCCTGAGCAAACGCGTCTTTTGTCAAGGAGTACAGCGGTGTCTAAACAAACTCGAAACGGGAGTATATATTGTCTAATTGACTGATTATCCTCAAACTGAAACACGCACTTCGCCTCATTTGCGCACTTCAGTCACTTGATTTTGAGCAGTTTCTAGATTTTTGCAATCGTCAGATGTTTTGAGAGTAAATTATTTTAGATATGCCACTCATGTATGCCACATCACAACGACTTTCATCCGATGAGTTTTAAACGAGGTTTCTTAAGAAGGAGAAGGGCGGCAAAATTCTAAATGTTCCATTTAAAAACTCATTGGAAAGAGTAACCCCCTTCCCAGTTCCGATATAACGCCTTTTTCGGAAGGGGTGGAGGGATTTGGACCGACTATGACGTCACCACCATGATGAGATTGGCTCACGACCACCGGGCCTTCCGTGAATGCGATGGTGGAGTGGGTATGACAGATAAGTATAGGACCCTCGTACCAAAGTAGATAATGACGGATAGTCTTAATTGATCGTCTCTCAAGATGAATATTGATTTCAATCGATTTTGACATTCTTGTAGTCGCGGTGCCTCGTAACAGATCGAAACATGTAAAAAGATTTCATTCATCAGTAGACTGGCTTGTTAACAGTATCACTGACGTACAGAGCAGTAACATGACTTTGAATCGTAGGGAAGTCCAGTACAACATATAGGCCGGGCAACACCTCAAGCATGTTAAGGCTTGGTTTTATTCAGATTCATGAAAAACTGTATTTTCCAAATATCTCCTTCCAGTTTTTACCCATGAATTTGATGTTTGGACATAAAGTAACAATTGGGGAAGATAACATTTCAAGCTATAAAAAAATGACTTTTGGTGGTCACGTGACCTTAAGGCGAGGAAAATAGAAATTTGAAAATGGGGTGGCGGTTTTCATTCATTCCAAAAATCGTTTGATGCGAAGTTGTCATGTATAACGTGCTTAACAAGACTGCGTTTGGAATGGATGTTCTTTGTTTTGTTTTCACAAGAAAAATGAAAATATGCAGATACTTGACTTGGTAACGTGATCTCTTTTGCTAATTAACTCGTTCACAAAAAAAGAAAGTCATCCATTCCAAACGCAGTATTGTTAATCACTGTATACGTGACAAGTTCACATCAAACGATTTTTGGAATGAATGAAAACCGTTACCCCATTTCCAAATTCCTATTTTCCTCATCTTGAGGTCACGTGACCACCGAAAATCAAAAATTTTAAGCTTAAAATGTTTCACTTTGTGTCAAAACATCAAATTCATCGGTAATAACTGGAAGGAGATATTTGGAAAATGAAGATAGCTAAGAAAACCAAGCCTTAACATGCTTGAGACGGCGGGTGTAAACTTAACATCATATATTATTATTATTATTATTTAGGTTCAGGAGGATCTTGGATCTTTGACCAATTGACTAATTGACTGATTATTATTATTATTATTATTATTATTAATATTATTATTATTATTATTATTATTATTATTATTATTATTATTATTATTATTATTATTATTATTATTATTATTTGAGGAATAAAGTTATCATTATCATTATTATTATTATTATTATTATTATTATTATTATTATTATTATTATTATTATTATTATTATTATCCTCAAAACACGCACTTCGCCTCATTTGCGCATTTCAGTCACTTGATTTTGAGCAGCTCCTAAATTTCTGCAATCTTCAGATGTTTTGAGAGTAAATTATTTTAGATATGCCACTCATGTATGCCACATCCCAACAACTTTCATCCGATGAGTTTTAAAACGAGGTTTCTTAAGAAGGAGAAGGGCGGCAAAGTTCTAAATGTTCCATTTAAAAACTCATTGGAAAGAGTAACACCCGCCGTGTTGCCCTATTTGTTGTACTGGACTTCCCTACGATTCAAAGTCATGTTACTGCTCTGTACGTCGGTGAAACTGTTAACAAGCCAGTCTACTGATGAATGAAATCTTTTTACATGTTTCGATCTGTTACGAGGCAGTTCAGCAAAAGCACCGCGACTACAAGAATGTCAAAATCGTATCTTTGTATAAATACTGCAACGTTTCTGCAATCGAGTGTAACTATACATAGTTATAGAGTATATAGTTATACACTTGTTATATAGTTATTTACATTGTTATGTGCTTATAATATCGTGTATAAATAATCGATTGATTGATTGATTGAATACTGCTATTGAAATGCGTCAAGAGCCCACATGCATGGTTTTTCCTAAGTGCGTTTAGCGCCGGTAATTCATGGCATAAAGTCAACATTACCCATAATTCATTACGGTCTAAGTCCCCCCGACGCTATCATTATCTTCTTTGTTGTTGCTGGTCGGGAGCCCATATTATGGGTTCCTGGTTGGTGTTATAGTTATTTTATGACAATATAAGCCAAAGATTTTTGAAGCATAATTTTTATTTTCTAAAAAAAATCAATTATAAAAATATACTTTTCTTTAAAGCTGTGTAGCATTCCAATAACAATGTGAGAGCCCGGGACTAATACTACAAGCCGAGTAGTAAACATCGAAGGAAAATAGCAAACTTTCATACAGCAAAGCTCAACACTTTGTAGAGGTAAGTAAGCATGCTTTCCAGTTCGTGCTTCAGAGACTTGTTGTCTTCAGTAGCCAACCATTTCGTCTCCATCACTGGCTTGCATTTGACAGGGTCTCACTGGCCTGTCGACTTTATCGCTTGCGGCGGCATCGTACATCATCTTTCTGGTCAATCTTTCAGGCTATGTCGGTTAGAAAGCAATCAAAGAAGAAAAATAAACGGCAGAGAAACTATACATTTTCGCTCATACCCAACTCGCGTCTTCCTGGTCAGGTGTTCGTGCAGCTGCACAAAAGTCCTGGCTATTGTTCTATTGTCGTTCAATGTATTGTTTTTACATTAAAAACAATAGCCAGGACAATTTGTGCAGCTACACGAAGACCTTGCCGTCTTCCAGGCGCTATCCGTTTCTTGAGACGTAAGCCCCGGGACATGAGTCAGCGGCAATGATATACTGAATTAATTACCTGATCGTCCGAAGAAAGCCGAAAGTGCTTTCTACCGTGCTTCGCCGACCTCCTTCTTACGGACAAGGCACCCCTGAATCCTAAGGTCAGCTCAATAGTAGTAGACACCAAGACTATGAATAACAAGCAAGCTGATAACTTCATGTTGATTTGAGTTTTGTCGAGTCACGTTATGCAGTTCAGTATTCAGGTACGTGGTTGTAGCTTTATTGTTTGATGATGTTCTACATTGTATATACACCAAGAGAAAATGAGGTAAGAGAAGGAATCTACCGTATTGGGGTCTTGACCCATCATGTGCCCCGTTAATTCTATTTTTAGAATCAATCTATCTTTAGAACGGAACGTGATTGGTCAGATCATATAAGCGAGGTCGCGGAGGCCGTTACGCACGTTTTTGATATCAAAAGTCAAAATTGAGCGAAGTCAAGCGAAGAAAATCTTCTCAACTTTCTCGAACATTTTACAAATTTTTACTTCGAAAACTCAATAAAGGATTTTACCAAATTATCCTTTTGGGATTTGACTGAAATTATTGTGAATTTGGGACACTTGAGAAGATTCTAAATAGAGGAAAACAGCTTCAGTTTGCCATGTCCTTCGACAGAGAAAACCGATAAGTGCAAGGAGTCGTTTTGTTGTAGCCGGCGTCTTGTAGGACTGCAGATGGTTGAATTTAAAAATTTTCATGTCCACAATATGGCTGGTGCTTCAAGGTTTTGGTGATGTTGGCTCTTGTAAAGTTTCCTTCGTGTTTTCCAACCTGAGAATAACGCTTGGACTTCGTAATTGTTGATTACATTCAAGTGCCGGTAAGACCACATTAACTTTAGAGTTTGTTTTCGTGATATATTGATTTGACTTTGATCGTTGTGTAGTTTATATTTGTAGCACCTTAATTTTGCTCAATTCGCCTGAGTATTCGTAAAATCCTTCAATGAATCTTATAGATAATTAAATTGTGGCCTTTTCTCAGAGAGTTGACGATATTGTTTCGCTCAGTTTTGTATTTGGGAGTATTCAGTGCAGACTTTGCATGTAAACATCATAGAAATCGTGCGACCATGCACTGCTTTGTTATCTTGGAGCAGAAGCTGTGTAGTCTTTTGCTTTTCTTTTTACTGCGGTTCTCAGTATTATGCGAACTCAGACATTCAAACAGTCGGCTGGAACTTGGTTTTTCGCTACCCGTCAATCAAATTCAAAACTCAAACGAATTCAAAACTAAATACATTCTTCGACCAAATGATCCATAATTTAGCTCAAAATCATATTTGGTTTCCATTTGGTTGGTCTTCTGACTTATATTTTTAAGTTTACTGATTTTTTATGTCGATTGACGGCAGCGAAAAACCAAGTTCCAGCCGACTGCTTGAATGTCTGAGTTCGCATAATACTGAGAATCGCAGTAATGACAAAAAAAAAAGTTTTTGAAAGGAAAAACCAAGGTAAGGTTGAGTATTTTAAAATTCTACAAGTCAAGAGTGGTTGCGCGGGCATGGTAACTAAAGCTAAAAATAGCTTCGATCTAAAAATAGAATTAACGGGGCACATGATGGGGTACCAGGGATTCCTTCTCTTACCTCATTTTCTCTTGATATACACCTAATTGCAGAAAGGTTGTCCACCTCGGAAAAGGACATTTACACATTTACACATTTGCACATTTACACATTTGCACTTTTACAAGCGCTGAAATACAACTATCCACCTGAAATCTTCTGTATAAGGCCGCGGCATTCTTATGGCAGTATACTTCTACTGAATTTATTGACTCTGTTCCACTTGCGCAAAACAAATATACACGTGATGTTGCGAATGTGCAAATGTGTAAATGTGTAAATGTGCTTTTCCGAGGTGGACAACCTTTCTGCAATTAGGTGTATACTCGGATCGTCATTTAAATGACGCCTAGCAATAAAAGCAATCTTGAACTCATAGGGCAACACGGCGGGTGTAAACTCAACATCAATGAGGTTCAGGAGGATCTTGGATCTTGGACCAATACTCCAGTTTCGAGTTGTTAAGCGATGACCGCTGTCCTTGACAAAAGACGCATTTGCTCAGGCTTAGCCTCAATTCAGTGTAAATTATTCACAATTACCAACGAGAACGCGAAAAAGTGTTGACGTTCAACAATAGAAACCATTTTTAATTGCACGGGTTATTCTCTGAATTGAGGCTAAGCCTGAGCAAACGCGTCTTTTGTCAAGGAGTACAGCGGTGTCTAAACAAACTCGAAACGGGAGTATCTATTGTCTAATTGACTGATTATCCTCAAACTGAAACACGCACTTCGCCTCATTTGCGCACTTCAGTCACTTGATTTTGAGCAGTTTCTAGATTTTTGCAATCGTCAGATGTTTTGAGAGTAAATTATTTTAGATATGCCACTCATGTATGCCACATCACAACGACTTTCATCCGATGAGTTTTAAACGAGGTTTCTTAAGAAGGAGAAGGGCGGCAAAATTCTAAATGTTCCATTTAAAAACTCATTGGAAAGAGTAACCCCCTTCCCAGTACCGATATAACGCCTTTTTTCGGAAGGGGTGGAGGGATTTGGACCGACTATGACGTCACCACCATGATGAGATTGGCTCACGACCACCGGGCCTTCCGTGAATGCGATGGTGGAGTGGGTATGACAGATAAGTATAGGACCCTTGTACCAAAGTAGATAATGACGGATAGTCTTAATTGATCGTCTCTCAAGATGAATATTGATTTCAATCGATTTTGACATTCTTGTAGTCGCGGTGCTTTTGCTGAACTGCCTCGTAACCGATCGAAACATGTAAAAAGATTTCATTCATCAGTAGACTGGCTTGTTAACAGTTTTTCACCGACGTATAGAACAGTAACATGACTTTGAGTCGTAGGGAAGTCCAGTACAACAAATAGGGCAACACGGCGGGTGTAAACTTAAGTCATTTAGGTTCAGGAGGATCTTGGATCTTTGACCAATTGACTAATTGACTGATTATTATTATTATTATTATTATTATTATTATTATTATTATTATTATTATTATTATTATTATTATTATTATTATTATCCTCAAAACACGCACTTCGCCTCATTTGCGCATTTCAGTCACTTGATTTTGAGCAGCTTCTAAAT
Organism: Actinostola sp. cb2023; assembly: GCA_033675265.1. Classification (NCBI taxonomy): domain Eukaryota; kingdom Metazoa; phylum Cnidaria; class Anthozoa; order Actiniaria; family Actinostolidae; genus Actinostola; species Actinostola sp. cb2023. The sequence goes on from JAUJYZ010000299.1 coordinate 67,503, forward strand.
TTCTGCAATCTTCAGATGTTTTGAGAGTAAATTATTTTAGATATGCCACTCATGTATGCCACATCCCAACAACTTTCATCCGATGAGTTTTAAACGAGGTTTCTTAAGAAGGAGAAGGGCGGCAAAGTTCTAAATGTTCCATTTAAAAACTCATTGGAAAGAGTAACACCCGCCGTGTTGCCCTATTTGTTGTACTGGACTTCCCTACGATTCAAAGTCATGTTACTGCTCTGTACGTCGGTGAAACTGTTAACAAGCCAGTCTACTGATGAATGAAATCTTTTTACATGTTTCGATCTGTTACGAGGCAGTTCAGCAAAAGCACCGCGACTACAAGAATGTCAAAATCGTATCTTTGTATAAATACTGCAACGTTTCTGCAATCGAGTGTAACTATACATAGTTATAGAGTATATAGTTATACACTTGTTATATAGTTATTTACATTATTATGTGCTTATGGTATCGTGTATAAATAAACGATTGATTGATTGATTGAATACTGCTATTGAAATGCGTCAAGAGCCCACATGCATGGTTTTCCTAAGTGCGTTTAGCGTGTAATTCATGTCGTAAAGTCAACATTACCCATAATTCATTACGGTCTAAGTCACCCCGACGCTATCATTATCTTCTTTGTTGTTGCTGGTCGGGAGCCCATATTATGGGTTCCTGGTTGGTGTTATAGTTATTTTATGACAATATAAGCCAAAGATTTTTGAAGCATAATTTTATTTTCTAAAAAATATCAATTATAAAATATACTTTTCTTTAAAGCTGTGTAGCATTCTAATAACAATGTGAGAGCCCGGGACTAATACTACAAGCCGAGTAGGAAACATCGAAGGAAAATAGCAAACTTTCATACAGCAAAGCTCAAAACTTTGTAGAGGTAAGTAAGCATGCTTTCCAGTTCGTGCTTCAGAGACTTGTTGTCTTCAGTAGCCAACCATTTCGTCTCCATCACTGGCTTGCATTTGACAGGGTCTCACTGGCCTGTCGACTTTATCGCTTGCGGCGGCATCGTACATCATCTTTCTGGTCAATCTTTCAGGCTATGTCAGTTAGAAAGCAATCAAATAAGAAAAATAAACGGCAGTGCAGAGAAACTACACATTTTCCCTCATACCCAACTCGCGTCTTCCTGGTCAGGTGTTCGTGCAGCTGCACAAAAGTCCTGGCTATTGTTCTATTGTCGTTCTATGTATTGTTTTTACATAAAAAAACAATAGCCAGGACAATTTGTGCAGCTACACGAAGACCTTGCCGTACGTCTTCCAGGCGCTATCCGTTTCTTGAGACGTAAGTCCCGGGACATGAGTCAGCGGCAATGATATACTGAATTAATTACCTGATCGGCCGAAGAAAGCCGAAAGTGCTTTCTACCGTGCTTCGCCGACCTCCTTCTTACGGACAAGGCACCCCTGAATCCTAAGGTCAGCTCAATAGTAGTAGACACCAAGACTATGAATAACAAGCAAGCTGATAACTTCATGTTGATTTGAGTTTTGTCGAGTCACGTTATGCAGTTCAGTATTCAGGTACGTGGTTGTAGCTTTATTGTTTGATGATGTTCTACATTGTATATATACTCTGGATTGTCATTTAAATGACGCCTAGCAATAAAAGCAATCTTGAACTCATAGGGCAACACGGCGGGTGTAAACTCAACATCAATGAGGTTCAGGAGGATCTTGGATCTTGGACCAATACTCCAGTTTCGAGTTGTTAAGCGATGACCGCTGTCCTTGACAAAAGACGCATTTGCTCAGGCTTAGCCTCAATTCAGTGTAAATTATTCACAATTACCAACGAGAACGCGAAAAATTATTGACGTTCAACAATAGAAACCATTTTTAATTGCACGGGTTATTCTCGGGATTGAGGCTAAGCCTGAGCAAACGCGTCTTTTGTCAAGGAGTACAGCGGTGTCTAAACAAACTCGAAACGGGAGTATTGTCTAATTGACTGATTATCCTCAAAACACGCACTTCGCCTCATTTGCGCACTTCAGTCACTTGATTTTGAGCAGTTTCTAGATTTTTGCAATCGTCAGACGTTTTGAGAGTAAATTAGTTTAGATATGCCACTCATGTATGCCACATCCCAACAACTTTCATCCGATGAGTTTTAAACGAGGTTTCTTAAGAAGAAGAAGGGCGGCAAAGTTCTAAATGTTCCATTTAAAAACTCGATGGAAAGAGTAACCCCCTTCCCAGTACCGATATAACGCCTTTTTTCGGAAAGGGTGGAGGGATTTGTACCTCGACTATGACGTCACCAACATGATGAGATTGGCTCATGACCATGCACCCGGCCTTCCATGAATGCGGTGCATGGTGGAGTGGGTATGACAGATAAGTATAGGACCCTCGTACCAAAGTAGATAATGACGGATAGTCTTAATTGATCGTCTCTCAAGATGAATATTAATTTCAATCGATTTTGACATTCTTGTAGTCGCGGTGCTTTTGCTGAACTGCCTCGTAACAGATCGAAACATGTAAAAAGATTTCATTCATCAGTAGACTGGCTTGTTAACAGTTTCACTGACGTACATAGCAGTAACATGACTTTGAGTCGTAGGGAAGTCCAGTGCAACAAATAGGGCAACACGGCGGGTGTTACTCTTTCCAATGAGTTTTTAAGGTGGTTCCCGCATAATGAATGACCGTTTTGCCGTATTTTTTAACTCGCTCGCTCCGCGTCAATATTGCTTGGATTTTATTGTGCTTAACACAAATACTAATTCAACTATTCTGCTTTTGGACAGTGTATTCAAAATTATCATTGTAAACCGCGTTTGTGAATGCGAGCTGATATTCAAACGACACTATTTTCACTAAAACTGCTGCCAAGCGTTATTCCCTCGTACGATTTTTTTTAAACTTCGTGAACGGCCTTTTAAGGTCCCTAGTAATGTTCTGACGAGGAATGAAAAAAATTGTTCGAGCCGAAATCACGTAACAACCGAAATGTCCAAATTTTGAAAACAAAAATATGAATTGGTGATTTCGGCTCGATCAATTTCCTTCTTACTTCGTCAGAACATTACTAGGGATCTCAAAAGGCTGATCACGAAGTTTAAAAAAAATCGTACGAGGGAATAACGCTTGGCAGCAGTTTTGCGGCTTACAATGATACTTTTGAATACACCGTCGAAAGGCAAAATAGTTGAATTAGTATTTGTGTTAAGCACAATAAAATCAAAGCAATATTGACGCGGAGCGAGCGAGTTAAAAAATACGGCAAACCGGTCATTCATTATGCGGGAACCACCTTAAATGGAACATTTAGAACTTTGCCGCCCTTCTCCTTCTTAAGAAACCTCGTTTAAAACTCATCGGATGAAAGTTGTTGGGATGTGGCATACATGAGTGGCATATCTAAACTAATTTACTCTCAAAACATCTGACGATTGCAAAAATCTAGAAACTGCTCAAAATCAAGTGACTGAAATGCGCAAATGAGGCGAAGTGCGTGTTTTGAGGATAATCAGTCAATTAGACAATTGGTCAAAGATCCAAGATCATCCTGATCTCCGTCATTGTTGAGTTTAAACCCGTCGTGTTGCCCTATGGAGTTCAAGATTGCTTTTAATGCTAGGCGTCATTTAAATGACAATCCAGAGTATATATACAATGTAGAACATCATCAAACAATAAAGCTACAACCACGTACCTGAATACTGAACTGCATAACGTGACTAGACAAAACTCAAATCAACATGAAGTTATCAGCTTGCTTGTTATTCATAGTCTTGGTGTCTACTACTATTGAGCTGACCTTAGGATTCAGGGGTGCCTTGTCCGTAAGAAGGAGGTCGGCGAAGCACGGTAGAAAGTACTTTCTTTCTTCGGATGATCAGGTAATTAATTCAGTATATCATTGCCGCTGACTCATGTCCCGGGGCTCACGTCTCAAGAAACGGATAGGCGCCTGGAAGACGGCAAGGTCTTCGTGTAGCTGCACAAATTGTCCTGGCTATTGTTTTTTTATGCAAAAACAATACATAGAACGACAATAGAACAATAGCCAGGACTTTTGTGCAGCTGCACGAACACCTGACCAGGAAGACGCGAGTTGGCGGTATGAGCGAAAATGTGTAGTTTCTCTGCACTGCCGTTTATTTTTCTTCTTTGATTGCTTTCTAACTGACATAGCCTGAAAGATTGACCAGAAAGATGATGTACGATGCCGCCGCAAGCGATAAAGTCGACAGGCCAGTGAGACCCTGTCAAATGCAAGCCAGTGATGGAGACGAAATGGTTGGCTACTGAAGACAACAAGTCTCTGAAGCACGAACTGGAAAGCATGCTTACTTACCTCTACAAAGTGTTGAGCTTTGCTGTATGAAAGTTTGCTATTTTCCTTCGATGTTTACTACTCGGCTTGTAGTATTAGTCCCGGGCTCTCACATTGTTATTAGAATGCTACACAGCTTTAAAGAAAAGTATATTTTTATAATTGAACTTTTTTAGTGAATAAAATTATGCTTCAAAAATCTTTGGCTTATATTGTCATAAAATAACTATAACACCAACCAGGAACCCATAATATGGGCTCCCGACCAGCAACAACAAAGAAGACAATGATAGCGTCTTTAGTGTGCTAAACCCGAGAGGAATCACGGGAACAAACCAAAACCATAAAAAAATGATTGCAGGATACACTAGGTTGTTTTGTCCTCCAAATCAACAAGCGTGCACGATAGCGCAGTGGTAAGTGGCAGTTATTTAGTGGGTCTAGGATCCGACTGTTCCCTCCCTCTTTGACTGCTAGGCTGATTGGTGTTAATGCCCGATAGCGCGGATGAGGCCGAAATCTTCGTCCTATACGTAACATACGGTGACTCAGCATTAAAGTGTGGGAGAATGATCCTTTTTTGGTAAAAAAAATCGGCATTCCTTTGATGTTAACGTGAGGGTCGCGAGTTCGAATCCCAGCCCGGAGGTGTTTTTTTTTGTTGGCTTTTTCTCCTTTTTCTCTCTTTCTTTCTTCTTTTAAATCTCTATGACTCGAATAAACCCAGTTTTCTACTGGTGCAACTGGATCTTATTTTACTTTTTTACTAGTTTTGCATGGGCTATAAAAAAGCGCTATACCCAGATCACCAAAAATGGCCATTTTGGACGAAAATGTACGGACTATAAACATCCCAAAGTCCACGTAGGAAATTCATTGATTATTTTATTGCTAAATTATTAATTTAAGCTATGTGCAATCACACGGAAGTCTTGATTACGTGTTCCAACCACGTCCACATGTTACCAAGGCAACACAATTTCCTTTTCAATTCTACAATAATAAAATATCAATACACGTTTCGATAATAGTTACTAGACACAGACTTTAAGGCCTCGTCCACACTAATCCGTTTTTGAAAACCTCCGTTTTTCTTTGACCGAAAACTAGCGTTTTTGAATCCGCTGTTCACTTCTGTTTGTGTACACCGAGAACTCTAGGTGTGACGTCAGCGTTTTCAAAAGCCTCCGTTTTCGCCGTCCACACTAATACTAGTACGATAGGGCTGCGTTTTCAAAAGTCTCCGCTTTGGAAAGCGTTTTCGAAAACCTCGATCCGTTTTCATAGATCTCCGTTTTCGATCGTTTTTAAATAGTCGGTGGACGCTCGGTAAAAACGCATAGAAAAGCATGCCACGTTTTCAAACGAAAACAGACTAGTAGTGTCGACGGGGCTTAACGTGTCAGCAAACCACTTACGTCACTGAGGTTTTGATGTCACTGAGATGACATAAAACCTCCCATTGTGCTCAGAGTGCATGCTCGAAAAACGGGATTGTGGATTTTTGCTTGAGCACTCTGTAAATTCGTGAAAATTGTGAATTCAATTGTAGATTTTCATCAGATTTTCCCAACAACAACATAAAAGATTGGAGAACTGGAATTAGGGTATTTAAGAAAGTGTGGAAACCAAATATCCATCGTTTTGAATTTTATACGATACTAGTAAAAATTCTTCAGTTCAAATTCTTTGATGTTATGATTTTTTTAAAATTTTATTTTTTTGATGTTATGATTTTTTTTTGATGTTATGATTTATTTCCTTGCATCTGCTGGTAAGTTGTGTTCATATATGGCCCAACACGTATCTGCCTGACGTAAAAACTTCAGGAAGGAAAAGAGAAGGAAGTTTTGACTCAAGACATTTTAATTTTAAAAGATTTTAATTTTAAAAGAGGGTTAAACGAAGAAAGCGTACTGTGAATATAATGAAAACACCTCAGGGTTTAATATCGATAAAAAGGCACTCAACCTTTAGCAAAACCATCTCAATCAGTAAAGCCGAATCTACACGAGCAAATTTTCCTTGACAAGTTTTCCTTGACAAGGAAGACTTGCTCGTGTAGACGACAAAAACATCGCCAAGTTTTCCTTGTCAAGGAAAACTTGCTCGTGTAGATGACAAAAATTTGTCAATTCTTCTTTGTCAAGGAAAACTTGTTCGTGTAGATCCGGCTAATGCACCAGTCAGTGGAAACCCCCGCCCCTGACTACCCGGGGAATAGCGGGGCATTAGATTTGAGAAATCGTCTAATCTTTCACTATTGCCCTGCCATTCCCCGCTATGCGTGGCATTTTTTCAAGTCTAATTCATACTTTTGTCCCCCGCCCTGGGGCTCCTGATTTTTGCACCTATCAATCAGTTATGCCCCAGGGTATAGGGGGCGGGCTAACCCAGGGGAATTTGACAATTTCAGAAATTTTGTATCAATTTCCCCTCCCTTGCGCATCACTTGAGCATCAAATTCCCACCCCGGGGGTAGAAATGGAAACTAATGAGGAATACACAGAACAAATGTTCTGAAAAAATCAGACGCCTCGATATCAGTTATTCTGATTTAATGTGACTGCGTGATGCAGTTAAGCCATTAATGTACTTTACTAATATGACTACTGTGACTGCGTGATACGATTCGTATGTCATTACAGAAGCAATTCCCAGTTCCGTGAGGCCTGGGAGCAAATGTTCGGTTAAAATCAGCGTCTTTGAGCTACTTTGAACTCCACGCCATTGTAGTTGCCTCGGTAGCTCAGTGGGTAGAGCACCTGTCATGAAATCGGGGTGTCGTGGGTTCGAATCCCGCTCGAGGCATCTGATTCTTTCTGAACATTTGTTTTGTCTATTCCTCATTAGTTCAGTCCATTTCTATACTTATCATAGTTCTTTATCAGTTTACAAGGTTCTCATTGCAATTTATTTAATTCATTTCACAACGTGTGTATGGCTATACAAAACATGCATTTCCAAAATTTGCATTTCCAGAACATGTCATCCCCAGCATCTCCAGCACACGTTTTTAAGATTCCCATGGACTTCTGGGTATTTTCCAAGATGGCGGAGAACTCTCCATATTTATGTCAAATTCCCCTGGGCGGGGGGGGGGGGGGGGGGGGGGGGGGGGGGGGGGGGGAGGGGATGAAAAAGTGATTGTGCTGATATCGTTTAATCAGTGACTGGACAATATCTTTCTTCTGTTCTTTCAATTGACCCTAAAAGGTACGGACTTGTGTTACGTAACTGACTTTTGTGTAGGAACCCTAAAAGGTACACACAGGAAATATTTTCAACCCTAAAAGGACCGCCGATCACCCCTACCACTTGGACAAAGGGAGTACCCCCTCCCCCCCCCTCCCCCGTACCCCCCCCCCCCCCCCCCCCCTCCCCACCCTGGGGCATAACATTGATACATGTGTACCGTAGGTGCATTAGGAAGCGGTTTGGCAATCAGAAATTTAGCATCGATATTTCTGCTGTTAAAAGAATGACACTCAGCAAAACATCAAACAGGACTAGACTATAGTAAACAAACTATTACATGTGCTATGTACATTTAAAAAAAAAATTATACAAGATATGACAAACTATACTTAGTCCTCCTCTTCCATATTGAGTTTCCTGTGGTTTACGAATCCCGGCCTAGCTCCGGCCTAAGCACCGCCACTCGGCCCGGCTCTTTTTGATTAGCTATCTAATCGAATCTAAAGCCCTGTATACCATGTCCATTTTACCGCTCTAATCTCCCACTAATGCCCGGCTAATTCCCCGCCATTTCCCCGTATTCCCCGGGTAGTCAGGGGCGGGGGATTCCACTGACTAGTGCATAAAGCCATCTAAAAAATCCAGAAAGTCTTTAGAAAAAGAGCAGGCAATAATCATAACTATAAATAAGCAGAAGTATAAACTTAATAATAATGCAAATCTTATATATAGCGCTTACAGCTATTTCAAAAAAGGTTGGTGAAGGTTTTGTTGCATGTTGCCCGAAATGTAGTATTGTGGATTACACTCAATTGCAGAAAGGTTGAAGTATACATTTATACAAATATCTAATGAGATACAAGATATCAGTCTAATCACAGAGATACAAAGTGCGAAACATCGTTTATTTTCTTCTAATATATCTGAAACATCAATTTTAGATTAGTATCGCATCTAGTAAGGACAACACAATAATTTGCAGCACTATTTTGTGCTTAAACAGTTGTATTTTAGCATGTTTAACATTTTGCATCTCATTAGATATTTGTATATATGTATAAATGTATACTACAACGTTTCTGCAATTGAGTGTATATGTAAATAATGTCGGTTCTGTATTGCGTTGGTATGGCCTGGTATGTAAGATAACCTTCACTAACCTTTTTTGAAATAGTTGTATATAAAATATTGCAACGTGCATATCAATTCAACATTTTTATTTTGAAAATCAATTGCACATGAAGTGAATAGTGGGATGTTTCGGTATTTTGTGATTTGAGCTTTGCATTTGCAAGTTATGCTAATTTCTTTTCTGAAATACAAAAAAAAGTTGAAGTAATATATCAACAACGAGTGCGAGTGTTTTATCAGGGGTTCAAAACACCGAGAAACTAATGAAAGCACGAGGCCGTAGGCCGAGTGCTTTTATTGTTTCGGGGTGTTTTGAATCCCCTGATGAAACACGAAGCACGAGTTTTTGATATTGCTTCTCAAACTCATTAATAATGAATGATTATCTGATTTGTTCTTGAGTCTCCTGAGAAAAGAACATAATAATTGCTTTTGTGTCTTGGCCTAATGAGTCACCTCGCAAGTATTGTGTTTGTTAAAAAGAGCTTCAAAATCGAACAAGCAGTCAGGTAGTCTAATGGATAAGTAGTGAGCGTAATGTGCGAGGGGTCACTGATTCAACTCTGGTTGATGATTTATCACTAGATTTTTTTTCATGATAAGTAAGAGGTAGTAAGTCTACTAAGTTAAAGGTAAGTAACATAATGGTAAATATACAATAATTTCAGTGTCTTGATCAGTGTCTTGATCAGTTCTTCCTCCGGTATCAAGATACATCCACCTGACTCGAATCGTGAGAGCTGATTGGTTATTGAGCTAATGAATTATTAATGATTTGAGAACATCATGTATAAACTTTTTGCCAGATTAAACATGTCAGTAATTTGCACAAGGGCGCTTTTGTATGATAAATTAAAAACAATCTGACCTCATCAAATTACAATATCACGATTTCAAACCTTTATAACTCGCAAATGCGAAGCTCAAATCACAAAATACTGAAACATCCCACTATTCACTTCATATCTAATCGATTTTCAAAATAAAAAAAGTTCAATTGATATATACTTTTTACACTATGTTAAAATGTAAAATGATGAAAACTCTACAATTATGATAACTAAATATGAATGTCTTTTATTTTTATTTTTTATTACAATAATTTATTATAATCTTGTCAAAATGCTTGATTAGTTGTTTAGTTATTTGCTTAGACTTTAAAATTCACAGTACGTAAAGGACTGTGAGCTACATGTACATGGACTTGTGGCATTGGTTCAAGATACTTCTATTCCATTTGTTTTATTATTGTGTCAAATTTACTAAGGGAAGAGATTTGTCTTTAACATTATTTTGACAAACTCTTCCTGGTCAATCTGATTATCACCGTCTTTGTCAGCTTCTTGAATCATTGCTTTAAGTTCTTGATCATTGAGCTTTACACCACATAGCTTGGAGACCTTTTTAAGATTATCTACAGTAATGTGACCAGATTTATCTACAAAAGAAATGGATATTTGCAGGTCAATGGAATATTCATCTTTGTAATAGAACATTAATTCCAAATAAATCTGAAATTAGACTGCAATTTAACAGTCCCTACTTCTTCGCGAAACCCTTCAACTATTCTCGACAGAGTTTCGCGAAGAAGTAGGGACTGTTTTGCAGTCTGAAATCTAATAAATCTGAATCTGAAATCATATTGGATTCTGGAGGATGTGGATGTACAAGAGGTAATTACGTAACACTGTACGGGTGAAGCAAAGACATACACATGTATGCATGTTAACAAGGGGTGGGAAAACACACATACACTTAATTCCACAGCATATGGACACCCATCTATAAGATACATTATTATTATTGTTCTTTATAACTATTGATTAGGGCTCCTATTGATAACAGTGTATTATATACACTGAAGGGACAACCCTGTTTAAATAAAGGTTTATTCATTCATTCATACAGTACTGACCTGTATCGAACATTTTGAATCCCTGTGAGCAGAAAAAGAGAGTAAAATGTTCTTTAGTGTATGTTTTTAAGTCATCATCATCACAATCATTACATGTACTGTATATCATCATCATCATCACTTTCAGAATTACAATTACTGCTATCATCATCATCACAATCATTACATCATTATCACCAATGTCATTACCATCAATTTAATCATCATCACTATCATCATCATCACCACCTGACCACCATCATCATCATAATAATCACCATTACTACCATGATCATCATGATCTTCATCAACACCAACCAATTTCACCATTCATTAGTAAGAGAGCAGGGATCAGATAAAGGTGTTTGTCTTAGAGAGAGGGAATTTATAATAAAGGGACCAGACAAAGGTGTCTGACTTAGAGAGAGTGTATTTACAATAAAACAGTACAGCAGGGACCAGGCAAAGGTGTCTGTCTCAGAGAGTGTATTTATAATAAAACAGTGCAGCAGGGACCAAACAAAGGTGTCTGTCTTAGAGAGAGTGTATTTTTAATAAAACAGTGCAGCAGGGACCAGACAAAGGTGTCTGACTTAGAGAGAGTGTATTTATAATAAAACAGTGCAGCAGGGACCAGACAAAGGTGTCTGACTTAGAGAGAGTGCATTTACAATAAAACAGTGCAGCAGGGACCAGATAAAGGTGTCTCTGTCTTAGAGAGAGTGAATTTATAATAAAACAGTGCAGCAGGGACCAGATAAAGGTGTCTGTCTTAGAGGGAGTGCATTCACAATAAAACAGTGCAGCAGGGACCAGACAAAGGTGTCTGACTTACATGTAGAGAGAGTGCATTTACAATAAAACAGTGCAGCAGGGACCAGATAAAGGTGTCTGTCTTAGAGGGAGTGCATTTATAATAAAACAGTGCAGCAGGGACCAGATAAAGGTGTCTGACTTAGAGAGAGTGCATTTACAATAAAACAGTGCAGCAGGGACCAGATAAAGGTGTCTGTCTTAGAGGGAGTGCATTTATAATAAAACAGTGCAGCAGGGACCAGACAAAGGTGTCTGACTTAGAGAGAGTGTATTTATAATATAAACAGTGCAGCAGGGACCAGAAAAAGGTGTCTGACTTAGAGAGAGTGTATTTATAATAAAACAGTGCAGCAGGGACCAGACAAAGGTGTCTGACTTAGAGAGTGCATTTACAATAAAACAGTGCAGCAGGGACCAGATAAAGGTGTCTGTCTTAGAGAGTGTATTTATAATAAAACAGTGCAGCAGGGACCAGACAAAGGTGTCTGACTTAGAGAGAGTGTATTTATAATAAAACAGTGCAGCAGGGACCAGATAAAGGTGTCTGTCTTAGACAGAGTGCATTTATAATAAAACAGTGCAGCAGGGACCAGAAAAAGGTGTCTGATTGAGAGAGAGTGCATTTACAATAAAACAGTGCAGCAGGGACCAGATAAATGTGTCTGTCTTAGAGGGAGTGCATTTACAATAAAACAGTACAGCAGGGACCAGACAAAGGTGTCTGTCTTAGAGGGAGTGCATTTATAATAAAACAGTGCAGCAGGGACCAGACAAAGGTGTCTGTCTCAGAGAAGTTTCTGGCTTAGACTGGTGTCCGTCTTAGAGAGATTTACATGTAAATGTATTACACAGGTTAGATGTCTGTTGTACCTGTAAGATTTCATCATGAACATCACGTCCATCTCCTTGTCGTGATACAACAAAATCAAGAAATTCATCAAATTCTATCATCCTGAAATAAAACAGAGAGTACATCACTACATGTATGTGGTATATAGCTAATTGCATAATCGTTGTCGGGTTGAAAATCATAAATCATAGAAGCTGAGACCGCAAGGATGGATGGGAAATCAGTTCATGACCCGCATTACATACAGATATATTCAATGTTCTCGTAGTTTTGAAGGTATATGAGCTATTTAACTAAGATCCTACAAGTCTGGATAAAAAGGTGTTATTTGAGAGTTTTAATTTCCCAGAATTCCTTTTGGTCACAGCTTTCATGATTTTCAACCCGACAACGATTATGCAATTAGCTATATACATACTGTAATCATGCTGCTGCTGCTGCTGATGATGATGATGATGGCGGTGATGATGAATATGATGGCAGTGATGATGATGATGATGGTGGTTATGATGATCATGATGGTGGTGATGATGATGATGATGATGATGATGATGATGATGATGATGATGATGATGATGATGATGATGATGATGATGGTGGTGATGATGATGGTGGTGATGATGATCATTACTGTACATACACTGTACACTTTATTACTTGATTTCGACATTTCTTTTGTTATCGGTGAAGCACAGGTAGCCCAACAATGTTAGATGCCAACAACACCAAACATAAACTTGATACAGTATATAATAGATATCATTTCCGGTCTCGTGAGGAATTTTCATCAGCTGAATTGCAACTTTTCCATAGAATACTGCTTGATAGCACATGGAGGGACAGTATTTGCCCATCATTTGAAGCAAATAATGAGATTGAAACCAAGTAATAATGATGATGATGATAAAGCATGAATAATGGCTGATGTACGGAAATAATTTCTGAAACATTCATTAGGGGTGTCGAATGGTCTCCGCAAAAAGTCAGAGTCTCTGCAAGATGTCGGTCAAATTTCGCGTGTCTCAAAGTCTCGTTTTTTCGCAAAAAGCTGTCTCAGAGTCTCGAATTTTGAAAACAAAGGCAATCAGTAAAAAAGCGTCTCTGGCTCGCAAAAAAAAGCCTTGTCTCGGAGTCTTGCCTTGACCATTCAATACCCCTATTCACTTACCCTGACTGATCTTTATCTAAGTCACCTGGAAAAAAAAAGAGAGAATAAATACACAATAGTAACAAGCCAACTCATTGTTTGAATGACTACATGATCACTCAAGATGCTATTGTGACTGGTAAGTTTGCAATAGACTTGCTGACGACACTAGTGCTCACAGGGGTTACTTTTTTTTTTTCTTGGGGGGGGGGGGGGGGGGGGGGGGGTTACTTACCATACATGTTACGGTCACAAAAATGTTCAGAAATTGTTGTGGTAACTTTTTTGCTGTACAAACTTAATTTTCGTCTAAATTATCAAACTCGTTAATATATTATTTGGTGCCCTGAATGTGAGCAAATGAATAGAGAATGTGGTTTTGGTATAATTTATAGACGAAAATTAGTAATTTGTACCACAAAACTACAACGATATCTGAATATTTTTGTGACCGTAACATGAGTGTCAAATTGGTGAATCAATTGAATGGTTGATGTCTTTGTGTTGTTCTAAATCTTACCTATCATGCCTTGAATGGAGGATTGCGAAATCTTGAATCCAAGAGCTCTCATTGCCTTGCGTAGTTCTCTTGCATCGATTGAACTAAAAATTTGGATGTACATTAAATGCATGAAAACTTAATCAAACTGGGATATCTACTTGTACATTTATGCTAGCATTGGTGTATGAATACAAAATGATACACCTACAGTAGGGGTGTCGATATGGTCCCCTCAAAAAGTCTGAGTCTCGGAAAATTTCGCGGGTCTCGAAGTCTCGCTTTTTCGCAAAAAGCCATCATCATCTCTTAGAGTCTCGAATTTTGAAAACAAAGGAAATCAGTGAAAAAGTGTCTTGAGCAGACTCGCAAAAATATGCCTTGTCTTGGGTCTCGCATAGTCTCACCATTTGGCACCCCTTACATGTACAAGACAGTAAATATCTAGGGGAGTTGTAAAACGTTCAAGAGCACATGTTCTTAGTGGGGTTGATTGATCATCACTTGCTTGTGGATAGGTCCCATTCCCATGGACCTCAGCACATCAAGACCATCCATCAGTCAGTGAGTGATCAGAGTGGGGTATGTGTGAAACCAGCATGTCTCTATGTTGACAAACTAACGACCGTACTTTACATGTACCTACCCACTTCTGTCTGTGTCAAATGTGTCAAAAACTACTTTTAAATCACGGATTTCTTGAGGAGTCAGATGTTCGTATGCCTTGCTGCTTATTTTTCCACGCATAAATCGCTGTTGTTTCTTTAACTCTTCTTCATAGAATGCTTGAGACAACTGATCGTGAACAAAAGTAGTAAAAGATAATACTGTTAGGGCTTACGTTAAACTACATATAGTATAGTGATGAAACCATAGTGACTGTGTTGGTGTAATAACAATCAACAATATAGGGAAGTGATAATGCAAGCAAGCAAGCAAGCAAGCAAGAAAGCAAGCAAGCAAGCAAGCAAGCAAGCAAGCAAGCAAGCAAGCAAGCAAGCAAGCAAGCAAGCAAGCAAGCAAGCAAGCAAGCAAGCAAGCAAGCAATCGATCACACAACCAAGCAATCACACAAGCAAACAAACAAGCAAGCAATCACACCAGCAAGCAATCACACAAGCAAGCAAACAAGCAAGCAATCACACAAGGAAGCAAGCAAACACACCAGCAAGCAATCATACAAGCAAGCAAACAAGCAAGCAAGCAATCACACAAGGAAGCAAGCAAGCAAGCAAGCGCAAGCAAGCAATCACACCAGCAAGCAATCACACAAGCAAGCAAACAAGCAAGCAAGCAAACAAGCAAGCAATCACACCAGCAAGCAATCACACAAGCAAGCAAGCAATCACACAAGGAAGCAAGCAAGCAAGCGCAAGCAAGCAATCACACCAGCAAGCAATTACACAAGCAATCACACAAGCAAGCAAGCAATCACACAAGGAAGCAAGCAAGCAAGCTCAAGCAAGCGATCACACCAGCAAGCAATTACACAAGCAATTACACAAGCAAGCAAGCAAGCAAGCAAGCAAGCAAGCAAGCAAGCAAGCAAGCAAGCAAGCAAGCAAGCAAGCAAGCAAGCATTAGCAATCACACAAGGAAGCAAGCAAGCAAGCAATCACACAAGCAAGCAAGCAAGCAAGCAAGCACGCAAGAAAGCAAGCAAGCAATCACATAAGCAAGCAATTACACAAGCAATTACACAAGCAAGCAAGCAATCACACAAGCAAGCAAGCAAACAAATTAAAACGAGGAAGCAACAAGTCATTACTCGATCTCTTGTTGTAGCTTTCCGTACGGTTGCAGGACTAAGTGAGACAGATGCCATCTGTTGCACCATGGTTCTGTTTGGTACTTTACCAATCTGCGTCAAGTTTTCCTCAGAATTAACACTGCTCTTTTTCTTCTTCGCCTTTTTCTTCCCTTTGGCTTTCACAGTCTTTTTAGGCATTTCTATACTCCTGATGTCAACATAAATTACTAATCGCTCAGAATAGTTATAGATCTTGTCATCTGTTCATTATTCAGCGATTTCTTCTGGGTGTTTCAAGGTTTAAATAAGCATTTTTTGAGTTTCATTTCACGACAATCCGTCCGCCATTTTGTTTACATTGGTTGTTATGGCCATAGCCCAGTCCTCCGCGATCGCATGGTCAACATGTCACGTGACTCCAAGACTTTATTAATAAAACAATTATTAATAATTTATTTTCGGTTTATGAATTAGTTAATCTTTTTTAGATATACAGAAAAAAGATATAATTATTTGGTTTAATAATTTAATTTTCTCGTGAAAAAAAAGAAGGTTTTAAAATTTGTAAATATTGTTGCTCGCCTCAGGCTCTCTCGATGTGCCACGTGACACGAGGTATTGAAGCATGGAATGGCGGCCTTGTAATCATAAGTAATCATCTTCCAGCATTTTGTAAAGGAATTTGCCGTATTCCCGTTTGCTGGTACCAGGTAAGGACATTATCTCTGGCAGTATTCCTACAAACACACTCCTCTAGCCCCTAGTTGTGTTTTTATGGCGGTGTTTTGGCCATGAACGAGGCAGTGAATCACATACATAACGTACTGGGTGTGAAAAGTACTTTACTCAATAGAAGTAAACAAGTCGACTCGTTCACATTACTGACTGAGAGGCCAGTTTCTAGTTGAGTTGTTGAACTATAGAAGTACAATTAGATCTGTGTGTGGTACCGTATGGCTGTGGAAGGGATTAGACGACGCAAAACCAAGACGCTAAACGCGCCAAAAATGTATACACAAATGAGCAGAATCACTAAGATTGTACAAGAATTATGGGTGGTAATTGTATATTCTTTATGACAGCTTGAATTGAATACTTGCTGTGAAAGGCTCTCTTTTCTAACAATATACTATCGTCATTCTTACTTGAATCACTCATTATTAACAATTTAGTTACTAGTAATAGTATAAATGCGGTATAAATACTTGAGTGTGATCCAAAGAGTTCGTAGTTCGCAACGCGAAGAGTAAAACCTTTCTTCGCCTCTAATCCTTGCTTTCTGTTAACTCTTAAAATGCAAAATAATCTGTTAAGCATTTTTTTAAAAATCTCATTTTTGTTATTCCTCTGTATGGAAGTTTTCTTTGCGAATGTCGTTGAGTAAGTTATATATACACTTAACGAAAATCATTTTTAAGGATTATTCGTATGAATACAAGTATAACTGAGTGTCACGCAACGATGACATTACCACTACAAGTTGTAGTCCTTTACTTTAGCCAATCAGGCCTTTTGGTTTTCTTAAAAAAATCCCTCCAACAAAGGCATAAGATTGTTTAGTAACAAATGTCCAGTTGGATGACATTGAAAGCCCCAAGTGGTGACAGGGAGCCAAGGCCCATGTTTGTGGTAATGAAGTCATCAAGATATCAAACTGTTCAGGAATTTATGGTCAAATTATATCTTTTTTTACCCTTTTTTACACAGTTTGTCAAAAATTTAATGAATTAACCGCAATTATTTCTTAATGACGAGCTTGCTCATTGATGCGAAAAATGTACCAATATGTGCAGATTCTTGGGTGGTTGATGCTAACTCCATTTTCACTGGAGTCATTGATACCTTGAGTGCTATTTGATGGGAGTTACAACTGAAATGTCTACTAGGTCAGCTAGTAGTGGATTGTATTTCAAAATATCAGTTCACAGCTTATATGGAATAGCTTACAATCTACTGCCCAGAAAGGTATATAATATATGCACTAGACCAGAACTATCAATATACGTGTACATAAACCTTTTCTGCTAATTAGGTAACATCGCTAAGACATACACCACACCAGTCAATCAACCTTGTTAAAGACAATGGCACATGATCTATTACACTTAACTTTCTCTTGGTAAATCTAAGCCATTTGGATTGCACTTTTATAAACTTGGATTAAAGTAAAGTATTTCACCGATGATGGGTAGACAGGAGAAATGGCTTCGGAGTAAACAAAAAGACGACATGTCTTTACCTTCTAAACACAAAGAACAAAAGCATGTTGAGTTTAAGAATGACCCAAAGCAGGGTGACTGGGTTATTGAGACAGAGTTTGGACCTGTACATATACCCCAAGAGTGAGTTTGTTATCTGTATTATTCAATTCTATCTCAAACATTTAAGGCTCAAAATATCAAAGCATAATCACACACATTTCAATTTTTGTAAAAAGAAAGATTTTGGGGATGTTTTTACACCTTGTTCACATGGTACAGGACGAATTTTTAACCGTTCAAAAATTTGACCAGTATGTACACACTGTTTTCACGGAACCATCTCTTTAATTGTATAAAATTTTGTATATAATTTTTGTCCGGATACCACAGCTCTGTCTGAATGGAACGCCTAAACGTACAATGGTTAAAAATTTGTCTGGTACCTTGTGAACTGGTATACTGTATATAGCGCCATTTCCATCACTGTCCAATGGTGCTTTACAATTCTAAAAATAATATATAAGTGAAGATGATAGATTATGTGAAGATAATAATCTTCATTCATCCTGTTAGATATTTTGTGTCTATTTTTAGTGAACAGAGATATGAGATGAAAATTGAACAGTATTTAAAATATATTTTCCGAATTTAAATTTTTTTAGATTTTTTTTTCTGAATTTACTGATGCCCTTCATAAGAGGAAAAAAACATGTTATTGATGGTAGTGGATATCCATATATACAGATAAAGCTTGGCTGGTTTCTAATCTAGTATAGCCCACAGCATGTGTTATCTTATCACAACTGGTGAATGTCCTAGAAACTAACAAGTGTATTCCATTAGAGCAGTATTTATGGTAACAATATGCGTTAGGATCAGGAATAGCAGGCAAATGATTATTGCATGGCTAATTTCATCACTGGATCACTTACCTACTGTAGCGTATAGAGCTAATTATGTCTGATGTGTGAAATGCCTGGCAACTTGCAACCTTACGCAGCGTAACAGGCTGCCTACGTTAAGGTTTATAAACAAGATATGTTTAGTGAAAGTGCATATGTTGCAGTAGCATTCGTTGTGTTTGTCTGTATTGTCAATATATTTAATCATACACTTTAATAACCATAGTTTAATTTAGCCACTAGTTTTATTGTCATGATAGAGATTTTATTAGACCATTTTTTTGAAAATAACAACATGAAAACCGTTTGAAACATATGACTACAATACAACAGAGGGTTACTCGACCTAGAAATCCTTGTGAAATATATGCAGCTACAGTCTCGAATAGTTTCTAAAAAATGATGTTAGTAGGTTTAACAATTAGGGGACCAAATAAGATTTAATCAGTCACGGCTCAGGGCCGTACACAGCACAGGGGGGGGGGGGGGGGGGGGGGGGGGGGGGGGTTGAAGGCAAAAAAGATACCAAAAAGTACTGAGAACTGTACTATTTTTAGTTATTTTTTGCTGTTAATACGTACTGTCCCCCCTTGAATTTTAGGTTATGTACGGCCCTGCGGCTGATTATTCAAATGTGCCACGGCTCGGTTGCTCAAAGAGTAGATGTATCGAGCACTACATGTATCTGTTGTATTCAACCTGGTCCTCACTAGCGACATAAACACAAGCAACATACGCAGACTCAATAATGCATTGCTCATTAACGGTGCTTGTCTTTTGTCACACCTAATGCATAAATGGTGTCCTGAGTCTGTATATATGTTGCTTGTGCTTATGCTTATGTCGCTAGTGAGGACCAGGCTTTAGAAAACAGCGTCAACTTGTCAACTGGATTTAAGGATTTATTCACCAGATGGCACTCTGCACAGCTGCAGCCAGAAAGAACTACGCGACTACTGCAATCAAGTTCAATTTTTATTTTTATTTTATTTTATATTTTTTTATTTTATTTATTTTTCATTTTATGTTCATTTATTTTCATTTATTTTCATTTATTTTCATTTATTTTTTTATTTTTTTCAATTTTATTTTTCAATTTTATCCACACTATTTTCAACATTTTATATAAAGAAATATATACAATAATTAGTATATACCACACAAGTGAATACAGTTCTTTTCGCGTGCTCTGATTGGCTACTCTATCTCCGCGGAATATTATTGGCTATTCACCTAGAGCAAAACAAGATGGTGTCGCATTTCGCGAGCGTGTCTCTTTCTTCTTGAAAAGAAATGTTATGTATTTGGCTGGCTATTCACTTTTATGGTATACTGTATTTCCTCGATTAAGCGTCCTAGGCGCTTATTTCAAATTTTGTGGTCAAGGGGGGTGCTTAATCGAGGGGGGGGGGGGGGGGGGGAGCATAACTTTAATAATACGGTACTACATATTATAGGAACATGACTCATAACTTTGTAATAAAAGCAAGTTGTATGCTGAAATATTAAAAAAAAAGCCATTCTGTAAATATCTCTTACTGACCATACTTCTTAGGGGAAGGGGCGATTAATCAAGGGGTGGTGCTATTTCAAATTTTGAGGGCAAGGGGGATGTTTAATCGAGAGGGGCGGCGCTTAATCGAGGGTGGGTCATATACCGTAGTTTAAGTATAAATGTGAATACGAGAAGATAAGTAAGAGACATTTCAATTCTACTTTAATATTTCGATAACTCTCCCATGAACATTGTCTGAGCCTTACAGTAACTTACTTTAAAATGTTTATCTTGGTGTTTTTGTCACTCCAGAAAGATGAGCGTGAGCATGGAGGGAACTATGTCTCCAGTCATGTCAGGAAAGTAAGTCATTTGACGATATATTTTTATCCTTCAATACTCTAGTTTTGCAATGATGCATCACAGTCTTAGTCTTGATCCAGAGAATAACCCGTGGAATTAAAAAAAGGTTCTACTGTCCAATGTCAACATTTTTTCACATTCTCATTGATATTTGTGAATAATTTACACTGAATTGAGGCTAAGGCTGAGCAAATGCGTCTTTTCAATTGTCAAGGCATACAGCGGTGTCAAATTACTCTAAACTGGAGTATTCACTGGAAAAAAACATTCAGTGTTTTTATTTATTTATTTATTTTATTTATTTTATTATTATTATTATTATTGTTATTTTATTATTTTATTATTTTATTATTATTATTATTTTTTACATGCAGTGTGGTTTTGTGCAGATTTTGTTCAGTTTTTGAAAAACTGTGTTTTCTGAGAAACTGCAAAATCCTTCTGAAATTAATTCCATGTGTTTTGTTTGTAACTTTCTCCAGTATTTTGTTCATTTGATTCTCAGTATAAACCTTCCAATACATGTAATTTGAATGAGGCAAATGAGTGAAGTAGTTTAAAATTGATATTTAGTTTTAATATGTATTTGTATTGCACAAATTTAAGTGCGTTTTCAAATGCGCCTTGCAGGATCTATAAATACGGTAATCTATAAACCTATAAATGAAATAATAAATAATTCTTAAATTCTATGTTCTTAGCATGTTAAACGAGTCTATCGCAAAAGATGAAGCTGAGCAAATACTCCAGGAATTGATCAATGACATGAGTAAGTTGAAATAACATGAACACCAACTCTCATTAACTTGTTCAGTCAGTACAGTGCAGCAGGGACCAGGCAAAGGTGTCTGTCTTAGAGAGAGGGAATTTATAATAAAACAGTGCAGCAGGGACCAAAGGTGTCCGTCTTAGAGAGAGGGAATTTATAATAAAACAGTGCAGCAGGGACCAGGCAAAGGTGTCTGTCTTAGAGAGAGGGAATTTATAATAAAACAGTACAGCAGGGACCAGGCAAAGGTGTTTGTCTTAGAGAGAGGGAATTTATAATAAAACAGTGCAGCTGGGACCAGGCAAAGGTGTCTGTCTTAGAGAGAGGGAATTTATAATAAAACAGTACAGCAGGGACCAGACAAAGGTGTCTGTCTTAGAGAGAGGGAATTTATAATAAAACAGTGCAGCAGGGACCAGGCAAAGGTGTCTGTCTTAGAGAGAGGGAATTTATAATAAAACAGTACAGCAGGGACCAGGCAAAGGTGTCTGTCTTAGAGAGAGGGAATTTATAATAAAACAGTACAGCAGGGACCAGGCAAAGGTGTTTGTCTTAGAGAGAGGGAATTTATAATAAAACAGTACAGCAGGGACCAGACAAAGGTGTCTGTCTTAGAGAGTGGGAATTTATAATAAAGGGACCTGACAAAGGTGTTTTAGAGAGAGGGAATTTATAATAAAGGGACCAGACAAAGGTGTTTGTCTTAGAGAGAGGGAATTTATAATATAATTTGCATAAATTGAATACATTTTTGGTTTTTAGATGATGAGAATTTTGACAACATCAAATTTGCTGGATACAGGACAGCTGCCAAATTGCACTTTATCCAAAGAAAAACTAACCGTATGTATTGGTTTGTCATTCAATGAGAGAGAGTGAGAGAATAATAGTCTGAGAAAAGAAAAAAAAGGAAAGGAAAAAGAAAGAATGAGAAAAGTGGAAGGAATGAAAGTCCTAATAAATTTAATTTTTTTTAAATAAAAAAAATGAAAAAAATGAAACTTTAAGCAATATTATAATAATTATTTGCCGATGCTGAATTATTACTAATGATTTGAAAATATACTTTATCCTTCAGTTCATCTTGTAGATGTATATAACATGATAGAAGCCTTCCGAGAGAATGGCCTTAACACTCTGGACCACAACACTGAACTCCATGAGATAAGGCTGGAAGCCGTTGTCTCTAGTATTTTCTACGCACTCAATAAAAGACTACCAACATCACACAATGTTGACGTGGAAAAGTCCATCAGTTTGGTCACTAACTGGCTTCTGTATGCTTTCGACAGGTAAAACATCTCTTTTCACTTTCTGATAACAAGTGAAGGGCTCCCTGCAAGAATCGAGTAAGTGACTTGTGATCAAAATCTAAATTCTCTTCCAGATTATTTGAATTTCAAAGGAGAATTTGGATTTTGATCACAAGTCACTTACTCGGTTCTTGCAGGGAGCCCTTCAAGTGTTGGGGGTGTCAATGTTGCTGGTGGTAATGGTAGCATTTGATGGTGGTGCTGGTGATGCTGAAGATTGGTGGTGGTTATGATGATGATGATGAATGATTGTGATGATGTTGATGGTAGTGGTGGTGATAATGTTGGTGGTAATGATGGTAGCATTTGGTGGTGATGAAGATGAAGATTGGTGGTGGTTATGATGATGTTGAATGATTGTGATGATGGTAGTGGTGGTGATAATGTTGGTGGTAATGATGGTAGCATTTGGTGGTGATGAAGATGAAGATTGGTGGTGGTTAGAATGATGATGATGAATGATTGTGATGTTGATGGTAGTGGTGGGGATAATGTTGGTGGTAATGATGGTAGCATTTGGTGGTGATAATGATGATGAAGATTGGTGGTGGTTATGATGATGATGAATGATTGTGATGATGTTGATGGTAGTGGTGGTGATAATGTTGGTGATAATGATGGTAGCATTTGGTGGTGATGAAGATTGGTGGTGGTTATGATGATGATGATGAATGATTGTGATGATGTTGATGGTAGTGGTGGTGATAATGTTGATGGTAATGATGGTAGCATTTGGTGGTGATGAAGATGAAGATTGGTGGTGGTTATGATGATGATGAATAATTGTGATGATGTTGATGGTAGTGGTGATAATGGTGGTAATGATGGTAGCATTTGGTGGTGATGAAGATGAAGATTGGTGGTGGTTATGATGATGATGATAAATGATTGTGATGATGTTGATGGTAGTGGTGGTGATAATGTTGGGGGTAATGTTGGTACAATGTAGCATTTGGTGGTGGTGAAGATGATGTTGATGGTGGAGTTGATGATGATGATCGTTGGGATGATGGTGATGATGAGGGTGATGATGATGGAGATGCTGCTGCTGCTTGTGATGATGGCAATAGTTATGATATTGATGATGGCATTTATGATGGTGATTGCCATACATGTCTAACTACATACACTGATATTCTATTCAATTTCCATTGAATTGACATATTGTTTCAGTGATGCTATCGGCAGGATAAGAGTGTTGTCTGTCAAGACAGCTCTGTCAACATTGTGCTGTGGAAGACTTGTAGACAAGCTTAGATGTAAGTTGTGGGCTCCCTGTGCCTTTGCTCTGGAGAAACTCTAAAAAAATATCTTTTATGCAATACTTATTATTATTAGTGTAGTCATGCAACATTTTGGGTGAAATTCAGGAACATTGGAGCATCACAGCACTCACACTAGCTGCTTTGAAATAAAGTGAAGGGATCTGAGCAAGAACAGTGTAACTTGTTATCAAAACCCAAATTCTCCTTTGGATTTCAAAGAGTATTCATGAGAATTTAATTTTTGATCAGTGAGTAGTATGAAGTGTAAGGGCCTGTACAAGAACACTATAAGTGACTCATGATCAAAACTCAAATTCTCCTGTTGATTTGAAAGAGTATTCAGGAGAATTTAGTTTTTGATCAGTGACTAGTATGAAATGCAAGGGCCTGTACAAGAACAGTGTACTTGTTACTTGTGATCCGAATCCAAATTCTCCTTTGGATTTCAAAGAGTGTTCAGGAGAATTTAGATTTTTATCAGAGATCACTTACATTGCTTTTTATGCCGTTCTTTTTAGATCACTTTTCTCAGGTTGAGGATGATAATGGCATTCTAAACTTTCCTAAATTTGAAGCTTATCTGCGTGAGCTTTTGCAGGTAGGCCACACTGAGAAAGTACCACCTTGGTTTGTAAATGTGAAAAGTGTTACTGAGAAAGAAATTGAAATAGAAGGTGGAAGAGACGGAGAACGAGATGGAGGAGGAGAAGGAGGAGACAGAGGAAATGGAGGAGGCATAGGAGGAGGCGTAGAAGGAGGCATAAGAGGAGGAGAAGGAGGAAGAGATGGATGAGAAGGAGAAGGAGGAAGAGATGGAGGAGGAGAAGGAGGAGACAGAGGAAATGGAGGAGGCATAGGAGAAGGAGAAGGAGGAAGAGATGGACGAGAAGGAGAAGGAGGAAGAGATGGAGGAGGAGAAGGAGGAGACAGAGGAAATGGAGGAGACTTAGGAGGAGGAGAAGGAGGAAGAGGAGGAGGATGAGGATGAGGAGGAGATGTTGACATAGATGGAGGAGGAGGAGGATACAGGAGATGGAGGATGAGGATATGGAGATGAAACAGATAGGATGAGAAGGAGGAGGAGATGGAAGAGGTTACGTAGGAGGAAAATGATGAGGAGATAATATATGAAGGAGGAGGAGACAGTGGAGATGGAGACAAGACAGATGCAGGAGGAGACAGGAGATTGGGAATATGGAGACAAAGATCGAGGAGGGGAGAGGATGGAGGGGAGGTGTGACTGGGTTTTTAATCATTAACTAATGTTTGATTATTAAAACAGTATTTAAGCCTAAGACAATCTCTATCTATCCATAAAACAGTAGTTAGATGACGCTCGAAGTGTTAACATTGTTTAAATAATTGACCCTAAAAGTATGTGATTTTTTTTGTCAAGAATTGAATGTATCAGTTGTCTTTATCATCAGTTACCTGCCTCAGTAGGAGAAGCACCAACGTTTGGATTTTCAGAAGACGTTGCCAGCTTTTTCTTCAAGCCTCAGGGGGTATGTATAAACCATGCATTTGTAGAAGACATTGCCAGCTTTTTCTTCAAGCCTCTTCAAGCCTCATAATAATGATAATGATAATAATAATAATGACAATGACAATGACAATGACAATGATAATGATAATGATAATAATGTTTGTTGCTTATGTATAAACCATAGCATAATAACAAGGGGCTTTTTTGCTGCGCATGCGCGATATGCTTGAGTTCAGTGCTGTTCAGGGGATTTGTTTTCATCGATAGAGAAGAGTAAAGTACGTTCGGAAAGACCGGTTTTCTTCACTCTGAAAGCATGAATGAGGCTCAAAGAATGATTCGAATACCGAAAAGACCTTCTTTGTGCAATTCACGTAAATATCGACCAGTTTAAGCTTCGAACCGCCACGCCAAACAAGATGAAAGAGCAGCTCACTCCGACGAGAAAATGGCGGCTGTTGTGGTCATCAACATAATTCGTGCTTGATTTCCTTCATGAAATGAGACGGTCTGCTTCCAATCCTTCTACCACGGTAAGTTTTAAGTCATTAGTACTTTATAAAGATACCCTGTTTAGAAATCGCCTGTAAGGGTTTATCAAAATCTTCGTTTAACTTTCATCATGTTTTGTGTCAAGTCGTTTTTCTGTCATCTTGACGGAATTATTTCGAAATCTAGGATAGATAACCACAGCGCTGTTAGCAGAAATGGTAACCACTATGCTTTTGAATTCTGTTTATCTGGGGATCATTAATGGCAAAATTGGGGAAGTTATGTTTTTTGTGTCCAACAGTTTCGTAAGCTTTATTGCGTGGTGTTTGTTGTTTGACCGAAATGTTATTACTGGGAAATATTTGATCTTATGATGAGTCACACTTAGTTGCTGTGACCCGTGTGAAAGCATATCATTTTATTACCTAGAGATCGGCCGTATATTTTGGCAGTTACTGAGCACCAAATTTAACATTAAAATATTGTCTCATGAATATTCAATTTTGCATTATGGTGTGACATCTATAATAGGTAACCACAACAATTCCACTGAATAACACACCTACATTTCATGTATTTTCATTATATTATGTTGGGGCTGTTGGCAAAATTGGGGAAAAGAGAGAAAAAAATTGTTATTCTGAAACCTTGTGGGCTTGGGCCATCAGTAATTTTGGTATATGGGCTGCAATACTCCAGCAAATTGCTCTTTTCAAGTGTCATAATAATGAGATCCATTCATTTATAGTAAAACATATACATCCTTGAGTTTGCGCACCAAAAAGTGTGTGGTAATAAGTACATTTTAATGTAAAATTATAATTGTTTTGATAAAGGTATGTACATGATATGACTGACTTGTCAACTTCAATTTGACATAATGTTTTTCTTTTCATTTCTTGAGGCAATCTTGTAATGTATTTTTTGTATGGATTACTAACTGGCAAGTTTTTAAGTATCTCAAATTAGGTTATATGAGGGGTCCAATGCATGGCATTACGGAGAGGATTATTGGCTGATCAATGCTTACGTGTATGCTTGTATTATGTGTTCCAGGTTTGAAGAGGCAACTGTGGTGTAGGAATGGTCTTATTCTACATGTATATGAGAAGAGGCTGTATTGTCAGGGACCTCATAGTGTGAACAGATACATGATCACAGTATTCATGTGCAGTTATCCTGTATAATAATAATAATAATAATAATAATAATGTATCTCAAATTCTTGGTTAAAAAATGAATCTCTTATCCAGGAAGTCATTATCGAAGAATATGTATAAATGTACATGTAGTAGGAAGACCAGTTTTTATGCAGGAAGTTATGTCAATTCCACCCAAGTATTATGGTATCGA